>CAUYPK010124599.1:0-118440 GCA_963574355.1 Loris lydekkerianus | reverse complement strand
TACTGAAAATTTTGAAATCATTATGTGAGGTAGAGAAATCAAATTCTTCAACTCATCCTAGAAAAAGTGTTACATACCTCATGACATATCACTACGGTCACCTTCCATGTCCCCTTGGAAAGCTATGCACCAATGCCAGTGTCTAGTTCATCCTTCAAAGCAATTTTGGAACTTTTTTTCTGCAATGACCATCAGAGCTATTGTCATACAAGGTCTGACAATTAAGTTCTCAAACTTGTCCTAGAAAAAGTGCTTTGAGGCTGGGCTTGGTGGCTCACACCTATAATCCTATCCCTTTGGGAGGCCAAGGTGGGCGGATTGCCTGAGCTCAGGAGTTGTAGACCAGCTTGAGCAAGAGAGAAACACTGTCTCTAAAAAAAAATAAATAAATAAAAAATAATAGCTGGGCGGTGCCTGTGGCTCAGTGAGTAGGGCGCCGGCCCCATATGCCGAAGGTGGCGAGTTCAAACCCAGCCCTGGCCAAACTGCAACAATAAAATAGCTGGGCCTTGTGGCGGGCGCCTGTAATCCCAGCTACTTGGGAGGCTGAGGCAAGAGAATCCCTTAAGCCCAGGAGCTGGAGGTTGCTGTGAGCTGTGTGATGCCACAGTACTCTACCAAAGGGCCATAAAGTGAGACTCTGTCTCTCTAAAACAAACAAATAAATAAATAAATAAATAAATAAATAAATAAATAAATAAATAGCTGGGCATTGTGGCAGGCATCTATAGTCCCAGCTACTTGGGAAGCTGAGGCAAGAGAATTGCTTGAGCCCAGGAGTTTGAGGTTGCTGTGAGCTGTGATGTCAGAGCACTCTACCAAGAGCAATAAAACGAGACTCTGTCTCAAAAAAAAAAAAAAAAAAAAAAGTGATTTGAAGGGTAGACTGGGCACTGGCATCTGTGCACAGTTTCTCAAGGGGAGTACTTTGAAAGTGACTATAGTGGTATTCATCCATTTTTTCCTGGATGAGTTTGTGAACTTAATTGTCTAAGTTTATATTAATGTATCTAAAGTATGAAGTGTTTAAAGCATTTTAAAGGATCTACTGTATTTGGCTTATAATTTTCATTAAACTTAGATTTGAAAGAGTTGACTTGATCAAGTTTTTAATCACTGTTTAATGTTTGAGGATATCTAGTTTGTAAAATTCTTATTTTTTGATGGAATAGTTATCGCAGCAGAATGTGAATGTTTAGATCATTGTTAAGTGTTTAAAAACAAATACCAGTTTAGTACAGGTTCCTTTCAGGGTACAAAAGCCTCTTGCTAAAAATAATTTAGTGTGGGGTCCCTTCCCTGTACAAAAATTATTAAAATTGAGCAAGTCTAGTGTCTGTATGAGGCAGGTGGGAGGTAAGTGCCTGGTGACCTTGAAGCTCTTCTTTCCCTAAGCTGGATTACATCATTCCTCTGCTGACATCCTGTACAGCTTCCCATCTCATGCAGAATAGGTCCAACTCCTGCAGACTACTTTCCTGGACTCATTGCTCTGTGCCCTTCCCTCCCAGCTTCTAAGGCCTCAGCCTCCTCGCTGAGCCCATGTGGAGACAAAAGTGACACCATCTTGGATCTGATCCATCTGTCATGTTAACTTCTGATTAACCCCAGTCCTGGGAACACCTCTCAATAACATGTGATCACTATAAATTACAGGGTATGGTGCATATAGCATCCGTGCCTGTTCTGGAGGGAGGTCTTTAATCATCTTTACAGAGTACTGACAGAGTTCAGAAAATTTCACCCCAACATGTGACTCCTTGATTAAAGAGTATCTCTGATTAAAGGCCTTACTGATCAACAGGCATTGGGAGGGGCTCTCCCTCTATCTACATAACCAGACGGACCCATCAAAAAGAGCAACTGGCTTTCCTTCCCAGTTATCTCACTATATTGCTGGAAAGAAGATCAAGAATGAAGCCAGACCTGACTGGAATCATTTTAAATACCTGCCTCTCATGTTAATCTAATTTGCAGAGAATCATCTATAAATCAATCTATTTCCCCCATCCATTCATCCTCCTAACAATCATTTATTGGCCCTTCATCTCCCTGCCCTAAAAGGAGAATATACAAATTTCTGGGCCCCAATGGAATATTGAGCAGTCACCCTTTGCATATGGTAAACAAGCCTCCTTCTCTTATTAATCTACCTCAACTGTAGGTTGATCTTTCAATGAACTCTCAGGGAAAGAGGACATCTCCCTTCCTCACAATAGCACGTTACGTACCCCCTTTCTCTATGGTAGATAAGCCGGGTAGTTAGTCTGGGAACTAACCGTGCTGAGATACTCCTGTCTTGCTGCCACCAAGATCCCATGGAACATCTGTAAGGTCCCCCAAAAAACACCCTGTACCAACACACTGGATGTGTCTACCTTGTTTTTTGATTTCTCAGACCCTTTAGCATCTGGAGGTCGCTTTGTATATACAGTGCTTTCCAGGAACAGCCTGGGACGTGCCAAGGACGCATCTGTCTCAGAACTTTCACATTTGCTTTTTCCTCCACCTGGAATACCTGTCAGTGCGGAAAGCTCAGTGGGTACTCCATGCAGGATGAGAAAAGAATTCTCCAGACCAGGATTAGGATATAAAAGTACACACTTCATTCTGTCTTCTTGGAAGGAGGGGGAAGGAGAGCGTGAGAGTGGAGCTTGCCATTTCCCAGCTTGCCAGAGGAGCCACTGAAAGCTGTAAAAAGACCCTTAATGAGAAATAAAGCTCTCCTTTTTTCCAAAATATAAACCTTTTTACACTTTTAGTTAACAGTCCACACTGGACTGTGGGCCCCAGGAGAGCAGAGACTTTGGGTATTGCTCCCCGATGGGTCCCCCGTCTTTGGACCAGTGCTGGCTTTTCACTGGTGCTCAAAATCCATTTGTTGAATGCGTGGATGGGCAGATGGATGAATGAACGGATGCTTTCGCGTGCACAAAATGATTCACTTCATTTTATGAAGCCAGCAGATAAGTGGCAGACTCAGGGGCAGAGCTCAGGTTTTCTGTGTCCCTGTCACTGATGGTTGCATTGCAGTCCAGGATCTGACAACTTTCAGATTCCCAGAATTATGTGTGTGTATGTGCCATGACCCGTCAAGGGAGCTCCTCCTTTTTATTTCCTCACAGCACTCATTACTGAGTAATGAGTTTCCATTACCCAGAAATGCTTCAACCCACAAGTTCCTCAGGGAACCTTGTTTTTCATTCTGGGAAAATACGATGCCAACAGGTCAGAATAAAGGAGAAATAGGAGCTGCTTCTTTGCAGTGAATGTTTATGCATACAACAGTGTCCTGAAAGATTCTAAACTTCACAACTTTTCGTAAAAACTATACTTTATTTGCAACCTATTTGGAGATACTAATAAGTGTTACATCTGAAAAAAATGAGTTTGCTAATTGTTTTTTATTTTATTTTATTATTTTGCTAATTGATTTTGAAATAAAAAGGATGTTATTATAATATTGCATTATTTGGTTTTTTAAAAAAGCTGCTAATGGGGGCAACTGCTGGTGAAGACATCTACATAAGTAGAAAATTCTAAATATCCTACATCACTAACAAGAAATGTTGACAGTTCACTAAACATAAAATAATCACCTGCAAAACTGCATATAGTAGATTGCATTAGAAGATCCCATGAAAGGAACAGACTGTGAAAATATAATCATCTAAGCTAGGGATGAGAAGGACACGAAAATTATTTAAAGCAATGGATCTCAAAATGTGTTCCCGCACCCAGCAATTTCAACATCACCTGGAAATAGAAATGTAAACTTCTCCAGCCCCAGCTCAGACCTACTGGTTCAGAAACTCCGGAGATGAGGTCTGTATTTTAATCTGTGTTCAAACAGGTCTTTAAGTGACTCCCATGCACACCAAAGTTAGAGAACCACTGTCATAAAAGATGCCCAAGTTATTAACAAAGCCCCAAAATTGCAGGTTTCTGTATGATTGTGACTTTCTATTTTTGTAGGAGTAGAAAAGTCCCTGATTGTGGTCAAGATAAACAGATATGAAACCTCATTAGCTACAAAAGTTCTTTATGACAGCTGGGGCCTGCACGGCAACTGCTCTTACAGGATTATGGTTTAACAGTCAGAGACAAATAGGCTACATCCTGAATGTCTGGATTCTGCCCACCTTCTGGACAGAATCAAAAAACACATAATAAAAAGTACAGGAAAGATAATTTGCCCTCTCACCAGACTCTCCTAATGACTTCTTTTTTTTAAAGAGACAGGGTCTAGGGCTGTTGCCCAGGCTGGAGTGTAGTGATACAGTCATAGCTCGTTGCAGCCTGCAACTCCTGGGCTTCAGTGATCCTCCCACCTCAGCCTTCCAAGTAGCTGTGACTACAGGCACATGCTACCATACCTGGCTTAATTTTTAAAAATGTTTGTGCACAGACTGTATCTTGCTGTGTTGCCCAGGCTGGGCTCAAATTCCTGGGCTCAAGCTATCCTCCTGTCTTGCCCTCCCAAAAAATGACCTTCTGAGAAAGCAGAGTAGGACCTTTTATGTGAGGGGGCAATGAGGAGAGGTGTCACTTTGGGCTCACATCAAACCACCTATATTAATTGCATTCCCCACAGCCGGAGATCTTAAGATGAACATTAAGAGCATGTCGTTTTTCTGGGAGGTAGAGGGATAGCACCAGAGTAGAAGGGAGATGATTCAAGGAAGGGACACCTTCCAATAAGCCAGTTCTCAAAACAGAAGAGTAACTGTTAATACTATGGAAGAGCTCAAGAAATGGTGTAGAATACAGGGCTCATAGTCATCCTGCACGAAGAGATGATGCTGAGCATTTAGATGCCTATATCCATCAGTCAGTGCTTAAAGTATGGCCCCAGGAGAACATTAGTTCCCAAGAATGTCTGGCTTGCATTGAATAAAGGTGCAGGTGTTTGCCATTAGAAGACGCAGGCTGGGCCAGGGGTGGTGGCTTATGCCTGTAATCCCTGGGAGGCTAAGGCGGGTGAATCACCTGAGCTCAGAAGTTCAAGATCAGCCTGAGCTAGAGTGAGATCCCATCTCTAAAAAGAATAGCTGGGCATTGTGGAAGGCACCTGTAGTCCCAGCTACTCAGGAGGCTGAGGCAAGAGGATTGCTTGAGCCCAAGAGTTTGAGGTTGCTGAGAGCTATGAAGCCACAGCTCTCTATTGAGGGTGACAAAGTAAGACTCTGTCTCAGAAAATAAAAAGAAGACGACGCAGGCGGATGTGCACAGACATGTAAAGAAGATCCAAGGGGCCAGGGGTGGGTCACCAGTAGCATCAGTGTATGCAAGGCCAGATGGCAATGTCTGGTCCAGGTCCTAGGACTGGCAATGAGGACTCAGCCCCTGCTTAGGATGGTATTTTATTTTGGCTTACTCCTGAGGCAGTCAAGAAGCTTTCCAAATGATCAAAATTAGATAAGGAACTGGAAGGCAGACATGGCTCTTCACTGCTTCTCTGTGACTCACGTTCACAATTCTATGGTCTCAGCAGTTACACTAAAAAATCAGAAGAACCTGTATTGTGGATTCATAACCTTTCATTACCTACAGCCCAGAAACAATTTATACCACTAAATCAGACATCAGTTATAATGCTCAAGAATTTATTTGGGTTGGTGCAAAAGTAATTGTGGTTTGGGGGCCATGAATTTTAAATCATTATAACTAGGCTCCAACACATCTATATTAATCAAAATAGGAACCACTGGGCAGTGCCTATGGCTCAAGGAGTAGGGCACTGGCCCCACATGCTGAGGGTTGTGGGTTTAAATCCAGCCCTGGCTAAAAAAAAAAAAAAAAAAAAAAAAAAGCAAAAAAATAGGAACCATTACAATCAACAACCATTTCTTGTTGCCAACAAGAAATAAGTTTGCTTCTTCCTATAGAGTAAAAATGTATGCTTTAGGATTCAAGGAAAGCATCTTCTGCATCCTGCTGGTTGTGGAAGCATTTTCCCTGCAAAAAGTTGTCAAGATGCTTAAAAAAGAGGTAGTTGTTTGGGGAGAGGTCAGGAGAATGCCATGGGTGAGGCAAACATTGTAGACCAGTGGTTCTCAACCTTCCTAATGCCGTGACCCTTTAATACAGTTCCTCGTGTTGTGGTGACCCCCAACCATAAAATCCTTTTCGTTGCTACTTCATAACTGTAATTTTGCTACTGTTATGAATCATAATATAAATATTTGATATGCAGGATGTATTTTCATTGTTACAAAGGGGTTGTGACCCACAGGTTGAGAATTGCTGTAATGTAGACCATTCATTCAACCTTGGAAGCGTTGGTTGTGTGACGTGCTGTGGGGTGTTGTCCTGGAGATTAATGGGGCCCTGTCTCTTGGCGGTGCCGGCGGCAGGTGTGGAGTTTGAGAGCATCTCATCAATTTGGAGAACAGACTCTCAGACGTCATGGTTTTGCTGGGATTCCAAAAGCTGTAGTGTAGTGATTTTCAACTGGTATGCCGTGAAATATTTAAAAAATTGCTAATTAAATTATTTCAGAAAGAAGTTCAAAGCACAGTAAGTATATTCCTTTTTATTTTACTATTTTTTTTAATCAACATAATCTAAGTGTGCCATGGAAGTTTAACTATAAGCTCAAGTGTGTTGTGAGATAAAAAAGGTTAAAAAACACTGCAGTGGTGGATCAGATTGGCAGCAAACCAACGGTGACCATGACCTTTTTTTGGCGCAAGTTTGGCTTTGAGAAGTGCTTTGGAGATTCCGCTTGGTCCTGGTTGTCACCAGTTGTCGTATCAAATCCACCTCACAAATTCATCTCACATTCCAATCCGATAAGAAATGTTTTTATTTTTATTGTATAGAATAAGAGAAGATGGCATTTTTCAGTGACAATTGCTCTGATTTACAGTCAGCTCATGAAACACCCACTTATGGAGTTTTCTCACCTTTCCAATTTGCCTCCAGTGCCAAGAAAGCTCGACATTGAGTTCTTCGGCAACTTCTCATGTAGCTGTCAGAGGCTCAGCTTCAGTGATTGCTCTCAACTGGTTGTTGTCAACCTCCAATAGCGGCCCCTACGCTCCTCATCTTCAAGGCTTTCCTTTGTAAAACTTCTTGAACCACCACTGCACTGTACATTTGTCAGCAGTTCCTGAGCCAAATGCCTTGTTGATGTTACGAGTTGTCTCCGCTGCTTTATGTCCCATTTTGAACTCCAATAAGAAAATTGCTCAAGGCCAGGAGCAGTGGCTCACACCTGTAATCCTAGCACTCTGGGAGGCCGAGGTGGGTGGGTTGCCTGAGCTTAGGAGTTTGAAACCAGCCTGAGCAAGTGAGACCCCCTATCTAAAAATAGCCAGGCATTGAGTGGCGGGCACCTGCAGTCACAGCTATTTGGGAAGCTGAGGCAAGAGGACAGCTTTAGCCCAAGAGTTTGAGGTTGTTGTGAGCTATGACACCATGGCATTCTACCCAGGGTGACAGAATGAGACTCTGCCTCAGAAAAGAAAAAGAAAAAAGAAAATTGCTCAAACTTTCTTTTTTGTCTAACAGTATGTTCATAGTCCAAAATAAATATAAAATAAACAGTAATAAGTCATTAGCAAAAAACCATGAGAAATGTGCATTAAAATGATGGATAACATTTATTTAAGAATGTATTCCAATATTGAACGGCATATTTCTTTTCTTTTTTTCTTTTTTTGGATTTGAGAGAACAGTTTGTTATTCAGAAATGCAAGATTTCACTGAAACTGAAACAGTGGACAGAATATGGTTGAACTCAAACCTTCAAGGAAGATACCAAAGGGGTCAAACAAAGCCAGTGAGTGGAAAAGCCCAAGACTGGTATGGGATTGACATGAGGATAACTGCCCTCCAGCACTGCCTGTCCCTGACCCCTCCCAGCAGCTCATCTGCCACCAGTCTCCCGTGCTTCTTGCTCTATAATGCAGGTGTAAGGCAACCCAATATACCCCTTTGGGATATGATATAAAGCCAAAAGAAAAGTCTATAAATCTCACATGAGGGGAGAAAGTGCATGTACTCAGCCAGCACCAATGGTCACCATCCGTGTGGGGTCAGTGCACATGGCAGTAACTTCAGCCAAATTGGAGCTGCTACCACACGGGCACTGTTTGTAGCCCTGCGGCCACGTTCATGTTTCCAATTTGCTACACTGAATTACTAATGGGATAGAAGGCCTTTTTGAGCTCCATATTTTCTAAACATTTCTAAGAGGCTATTAAAGATGTAGAACAGAAGTATACAAACTCAGAAACTGAGGCACCAGGGAGGACACTGGCTCTGTCCGGGACCTTTCTGGGGGGTCAAAGAGGTGAATGGAAGAAATGTTAGTGTCAGAGATAGGGTGGGTGAGGGGAGGCTGAGGTGGAAGAGGGTGTTCTAACCACAAAGCCAACACATTCTATTTAAAGTCTGGGTGAAGTAGTAAGAAGAAAAAAAAAAAACAAAAAAACTCAAAATCCCAAGCAAATTGGGGGGTGGGGGGGAGGAAGTTTCACACAACACAGGATCAAAAAGTGAAAGGAAAACCTAGATCCCAAGCTGTGGCACGTTCAGGCCAGAGCCGATTATGACAGGTCCATCCAGCATCAGTCAAGTTTCTTCTTATCTGTCATCTCAAGGTTATTTACAGATGTGGTAACTTTAACAAGAGTCTCTCAGGGGAAGGTGAGCAGGCTTTCAGGGTCTGTCTGAGCCATGAGGCGCCAGCTCCGCATCCCAGTGGCCTTGGGTTTTCAGTATGTCCGTATCCTCCTGGCTGTCCAGCTGCTCCCTGGTCAACACAGAGAGAGCAAGGGCACTTCTTCCTCACCCACCACCTCGGCCTCTGCCTCCAGAGTCCTCTCTTCCCTGACCTCTATACCCCCACCTCTATCACCGATTCCACCACAACCCTCAGCTCCACACCCCCCATCCCCAAAGACCTTCACAACCTCAAACACCACCTATTCCGAACCCCATTTGGAGAGCTATGACTCCTCCACCTCAGAGCAGGCATCCCACCCCTAAGGAGAATTCTGTTGGCACATCCCGCACATAGTCCTCCTCTGGGCAAGCCTCTCTGCCCTACGGGCTGGCCTCATCCTCAGATTACTCCCCTGGCCAGGACCCTATGGGTCGGCCTAACCATGCCTGGATATTAATCTTACCTAGGCACTGCTTCAAGCTTTTCTGCTTATCAAACGGCAAATTTCAACAATGCAAAACCACACTGACTTTTGCATATTTTAAGAGCTTTTTGAACTAAGGAAAAAACAAACAAAAAAACAAAACCCCTTTTGACCTACATGTAATGCAAAATGGAGAGAAGGAAGTAAATGAAGCATAGTTCCAGGATGGGGCTTCTACTCCTAGCCACGATGGAGTAACATGGACCACAATTACTTCCTTCCATTAAATTATCCATAGACCAGAAAAGCATGAAATATTGTGAACATATATATTTTAAATATCAGATAACAGCCAGTGCAGGACAGTGGTCCCTAAGAGGAGAGAAAGAAATGAGATGAGCTCTACAATTGCCCAAGCTGACTTTCTGCAGAGAATTTTCAGTCCTCAACATAGAAAGGAGGTACTAGATCCCTGTGGATTGAGGAAACAGAGGTAGGAGGCAGCAAGATTTCACAGGGCAGAGTGCCAAAGGAAACTCTACAGACAGACAACCCCAGAGAGCTACAAAGAGTTGTTATCAAGTATTCAGCTAAATACTAACCATAGCATATAGTGTAAGGAAACCTGAGGCCAAGAAAAGAGTCACCCCCCAAAAGAAAAAGATCAACCCCTAGGGTTTATACAGAGCTGAAAGTATTTTCCCTACCAGAATGAAAACCCACATAATTCATGGAGCATCCTTAGAGTATTCAGGAGAATATTACCCTAACAATGGGGCAATTGGCCCTATGCAAAACACTTCTCTGGTCCCACCTAACAAAGGACCAAACCATTTCCAAGCAATTTACCAACTTCCTGGAGCAAAACTCAAGCATATTTATAGGAATATAGGAAGATCCAGCACCCAACAATGTAACATTTACAATGTCTAACATTTAATCAAAAGTTATTAAGCATGCCAAGAGGTAGTAAAATACAACTCTTAATGAGCATGTTAAAAAAAAACTTTAGACATATTAAATTTAATGGCGTTTAATTAAGCAAAGAATGATTTGTGAATTGGGATACCCCCAGAACCAGAATAGGCTCAGAGTGACTTTGAGGCTGTCTCATAGTCAGATAACATTTTTAGACAGAAAAGGGAAAGTGAGGTGGTGCCTGTGGCTCAAAGGAGTAGGGCGCTGGCCCCATATGCCAGAGGTGGTGGGTTCAAACTCAGCCCTGGCCAAAAACTGAAAAAAAAAAAAAAAAAGTGGGGGGGGGGGAGTGATGTACAGAACACAGAAGGGAGGTACAGAAACAACTGGACGGGTTAGACCTCTGATGTTTGCCTTACTTGAACAGCTGGCCACCTGTGATTGGCTGAAACTCAGCTACTCTGACTGGCTTGTTAGGCCTAGGCTAAAGTAGAAAAACACCTGTTAACTCCTGACAAATTCCTGGGTGCAAACCCTCAACAAAATGGAGTAAGTCTGGTTCACTCCCAAGATAGACAGGAAAGTGCTCACTAACTTCTTGCTTGACCAACTCCTGGGCCTGGGAAATGAACTGACTGTCCCCAGACTGACCTTTAAACAGTGCCAGGTGGAGAAAATATGGAGACAGAGATGTATGGGGAAAAGTACTGGAACTAAAATGTATGGGAAAATATTAAAACAAAGATGTATGACATATGGCTAACCGCAAAATTCTGCTTCTGTACAACGCTGGCTTGCTACCCGCCCCCCCAGATGCACCTGGACAGCCTGCGTGCCAACCAGAATCCAGACCAAGCCTTAAAAACCTGACTCCTTAAGCACTTGGGGCTGCTCTCAGAAACCCCATGTTGGGACGCTGAGGCAGTCGCCAGCTGGCTCTTCAATAAAAGGACTCTGCTGTAAATTTGGCTTGTTTGGCAGTGCGGTCTTTGTGGAACTCCTGGGCACTACAGGCTGAGACTCAGGTACTTGTTACAAGAGGAGGTTATGGTCTATTTACACATCCAGTTAGGTTATAGTTCAGTAGGTGTAAAGAAACCCTTAGGCCAAACTTGAAATATGTAAGAAGGCAGCTTTAGGCTAATATTAACTTAACAAGAAGAAAATTAAAGGTGAAGAAGCAGCAGATAAAATTAGTAGACTGAGACATTAAAACTATTACTAAAACTGTAATTCCCATGTTCCAGAAGATAGAAAAAGTAGTAGTAGTTTACTAAGGAGAGGCTAAAGTTGTTTTTGTTTTTTTTTTCCTATAGCTGGAAATCTAATATCTGACATAACAAATACACTGGATTAGTATTAATAGCTGATTGGACACTGCAGAAGAAAAGAGGCATGAACTTGAAGATATAGCAATAGAAATTATCGGGCGCTGGCCCCATATGCCAGAGGTGGTGGGTTCAAACCCAGCCCCAGCCAAAAACAGCAATAGAAATTATCCAGCATGAATAACAGAGGGGGGGAAAGGCCAGTGAAAAAGATACTAGTGAGCACAACTTCAAGCAGTCTCATACATGTGTGTTTGGAATAGGAGTAAAGGAAGGATAAGAAAAAATATTGGAAAAAGAATAACCAGTAGTTTTCCATACCTGATGAAAACTGTAAACTCACCAATCTGAGAAGCTCACCAAACCCCAAGCACAAAAATAACGCAAGAAAATTTTCTTGAGCTGAAGAGAGACACAAGTCTTCAAGCAGAAAAGGCCCACTGAACAATGTCAAGAAATCAGGTGCCGGGTGGCGCCTGTGGCTCAACGGAGAAGGGCACCGGCCCCATATACCGGAGGTGGTGGGTTCAAACCCAGCCCTGGCCAAAAACTGCAAAAAAAAAAAAAAAAAAAGAAAGAAATCAGGTGTCCATTAGGAAAGTAAAACCAAAGTAACAACCAAGCCTTTATTTGCTTGTCAGGCAAAAAGCAAAAAGCAGCATCGGCTTCACAGTGTTCTCTTTACCCCACAGAATGGCTCAGTGGAGGGTCTATGGTCAGATGTGATGTAGAAAGAAAAAACTGTCTCACTGCCATTAAGAGTTCCTCTCTCTTTATGAGCTGGAGGAAAGAGGAAGGGAGAGGGGGTGAGAGTGGGCGATACTGAATCAAATTAGAGAAAAGTGTTTCAGCCAAGTTCCCCAGTAAGGAGGGGATTCAGGTGCCTGGGCTGAGAATGCTCACATGCTATGAGCAAGGCTTGGTGGGTAGAGGTGGGGCCTGAGTACTTGACCACAAAGTTCTCTAAAGAACTGCTGTGCACTGCGATGCACCAAGTCTTGTGTGGGGAGGGCGGTTTCCCCGCACAAGATTTGGTGCATAGCAGTGCACAGCAGGTCTGGTAAACGAAGTTTTGTAATGTCTGTGGTTAAAACTGAAAGATTGGCTGGGTGTGGTGGGTCACACCTGTATCCTTACACTCGGGAAGGCTGAGGGAGGTAGATAACTTGCCCCACCTCCACTAAAAATAGAAAAACTAGTCTGGAGCTGTGGCGGGTGCCTGTAGTCCCTGCTACGCCAGAAGCTGAGGCAAGGGGATGGCTTGAGCCCAAGAGTTTGAGGTTGTTGTGAGCTGTGACACCACGGTGCTCTACCCAGGGTGACAGAGACTGTCTCACAAAAACAAACAAACAAACAAGACTGAAAGATCCCACACAAGATTTTGGCCTGGAGCCAGACTCCTGAAATGGGGAGCAGAATACTTGGAGAAGAAAAGCCCCTCCTCTCATTTCCAACAAGGTAGCAGATTTAAAACCTTGAGATCAGGAGACAAATCTAGGCTGAAGACAAGTTTGGGAGCCATCAGCATAAATAACAGCGAACTCATAGAAGGGGACAAGGCCACTAGGGGAGAGCATTTTCTTTTTCTTTATTTCTTTCTTTCTTTCTTTCTTTTTTTTTTTTGAGATAGAGTCTCACTTTGTTACCCTTGGTAGAGTGCCGTGGCATCGTAGCTCACAGCACCCTCAAACACTTGGGCTCAAGTGATTGGTTCTCTTGCCTCAGCCTCCCGAGTAGCTGGGACTTCAGGCACCCACCACAACACCCAGCTATTTTTAGAGACCAAGGTCTCGCTCTTGCTCAAGCTGGTCTCGAACTCCTGAACTTAGACAATCCACCTGCCTCAGCCTCCTAGAATGCTAGGATTACAGATGTGAGCAACCAAGCTGGTCTGAAGAGAGCACTTAAAATAAGAAGAGAAGGTAAGCTAGGAAAAACCAATGAGCAGTATCAATAGTTGAGTCACAAGCTCTGGAGATTGGGAAGAAAGGCCAGAGAGACAGATGGATGAGTACAGAATCATGAGACGCTGAGAGAACAGGCAGAGGGAATGACAGATCCCAAATGCTATTGAGAAGTCGAGTAGGATAAAGGCTACAGAGAGTCTAGTAGGTCTGAACACTGGAAATCAGTTGATGATCTTGGCAAGAATGGAGTAAGCACAATAATAGGGCTTAGGAATAAATGAGAAGGGTGAAAATCAAGACAGCTGTGGACAAATGTAGCTACAAATGAACAATGAGAGAAAGGATAGCTTGGAGGGAGTGGAGGCTGTGCCTTTTCAGGGAGAGACTTGAGAACCTTTAACTGTTGATGAGAAGGAACCACAGGAAGAAGATGAAATCATAAGACAAGGGAAAAAGAATCCATGAAAATCCAGCCCAACAAAGAGGTTGCTTACAGAACCAGAGAGATCATCATTTGACTCAGAGAAGGATGCCTTCCCAGTAAGAGAAGGAAAGAAAGAATAGATGCAGGTGCCGGTGAGGTGAAGCTTTTAGTGCTGGGAAAGCTGAGATCTGATCTGTTTATTCCTTGTATTTTCCAAGAAAGTTGGAGTTTGGTGGAAGAATATCTGTTGAAAATGAGAAGTGGTGGGGTAGAGATCTAAAGTGAATGCAGAAGGTTTTCAATTTCAGCTTGGCTGAGGTTGAAGACTACGAAATTTTGGTCATTGGGGCTAAATGATCCTTCAGATTTTCAGAAGTAGAAAAAACAATAACCACAATATTCAGGGGTGAAAAATAGCCAATAGAATGTATTGAGTGCCATGTGCCAGATACTTGACTAAGCCCCTCACATTATTCATTAATTTATGCATCACGCCACTGTGGCATACATACTGTTACGCTCCACACAAGAAAACAACATCAAATAACACGGCCAAGGTCCCAGAGTGATGGAGTTGGGATCCTAGCCCAGGTCAAGTCCACTTCAGAACTCATACGCTTAACCAGTAGGCCCAGGGTCTGTTTGGAAGATACTTAATTACCCGTTGGAAAGGGGTGTGGCTTCCTCCTTACTGTCAGTGAAAAGCAGACATCTTCCTTTCCCTATATGCACTGAGTGTGAAGCTAGTCTCAATCATTCTTCAATCTCCACTAAACGCTGACCTTCAAATATGCTGTTCCCTTTGCTTGGAACACTGTATCCCCTCTTTTTCTGAGTAACCTTCTACTTACTCGCTATCTCCACTTAAATACATCTTACGCCAGGTCACCCTACCCCTGGTCACCAAACTAGTCGAGCTTCCCTGCTGTTTGTTATTTTTTACTTAGTTGCCTGATCAGACGTTCTTCACAGCACCCAAAAGAAAGGCAAGTCTGGAGACTGCAGAGTAGACCTGCTCAGATTCTTCCGTGAGCATCAGGAACTAATGTTAGTATACCCTAAAAGTCTGTTCCCCTGGAGTGTGCTCAGCTAGTGACTCTACACATTCTTCTAACAACCTCTCTACCCAGAAAGAAGTGAATTCATTCTTCTGAAAGGTTCTAGAGCAGTGGTTTCCAACCTGGGGTGCACACTCCCTAAGGGTTTGTGTTGAAACAAAGGGTTCCCTGAGGTACAATGAAGTTCTATTTACATTCTTTAATAAGAAATAAATTAAGAAACATAAAAAGTGTTCTTTACAGTTAAATCTATTTGAGTCATCATCTTCCCAGTGCTCTCTCCTTTTCATGGGAATAAATTGCTTTGTTTTCCAATGTCAAAAAAAAAAAAAAGAAAGAAAGAAAGAAAGCTTTAAGAATACTTGATGCACTAGCACCTTCACTTACTCTAAATGTCAGATGATCACAGGTCACATTCAGTGATGTGTGACATCCCTGAGAGCAGAGTGGGAACCCCACAAGGTGGAAATGTGCAGAGATGTTTCCATGTGCTCTCTTTGGAATTGATCGTTATGTCTAACCATTTGTGTGGCCTGATGTGTTTTTACGAGTTATGTTAGCTAGTTTTAACTAAACTAACATAAAATAGGTGATAAGACTCTTGTAAATAAATTGGAAATTAAAGATGATACATTGGTGGTGCCTATAGCTCAAGTGGCTAAGGCGCCAGCCACATACACCAGAGCTGGAGGGTTTGAATCCAGCCTGGGCCTGCCAAACAATGACAACTACAACCAAAAACCACGGGGAGTTGTGGCGGGCGCCTATAGTCCCGGCTGCTCAGAAAGCTGAGGCAAGAGAATTGCTTAAACCCAGGAGTTTGAGGTTGCTGTGAGCTGTGATGCCATGGCACTCTACCCAGGGCAATAGCTTGAGTCTCTGTCTCAAAAAATAAAAAAAATGGACAATGCCTGTGGCTCAAAGGAGTAGGGTGCTGGCCCCATATGTCAGAGGTGGCAGGTTCAAACCCAGCTCTGACCAAAAAAATAAATAAAAAAGAATAAAGATGATACCATTAACACACAACTGACCCATCTCCTACTGCTGGTATGACTGCATTACAGTATAAAAAACAATGACCACCTGAAGTCGATTATTTTTTAAAAATCATCAAAAATCCTATTTTTGAAATGAATTTATACCCATTGTCAGTAACCATTCACCTCTTCCTAAAGTCTATTGAGCCTTGATGTGTTAGCTACCTGCACTGTGAAGCCATTGCCGAAGGAGGTTTTCCAAAAGAGCAAGCCTCTGACATAGCAAGTGTTTAAAGTCACATGATACTCACTCTGGTTCTGTACAAAATTTCACAATTGGTGACAATATTTATAAATGGATTTTGAGGGGGATTTTTGGTTTCTTGTTTATTTGTTATTTTGGTTCTGGGTTTTTTGAGACAGGGTCTCACTCTGTTGCCAGAGTTGGAGTGCAGTGGCGTCATCATGACAGCTCACTGCAGGCTTAAACTCCAGGGCTCACGCAATGCTCCTGCCACAGCCTTCCCGGTAGCTAAGACTAGAAGCACATGCCACCACATCTGGCTAATCTTCCTTTTTAAAAATCTTCTCTTTGTAGAGACAGGGTCTCACTATGATGCTCAGGCTGGTCTTGAATTCCTGCCCCTAAGTGATTCTGCCACCTCGGCCTCCTGAAGTGCTAAGATTACAGGCTAAGCCACCACACCTGACCTAGAGGTCCTTTTTTTTTTTTCTTTTGAGACAGAGTCTTACTTTGTCACCCTCAGTAGAGTGATGCGGCATTATAGCTCACAGAAACCTCAAACTCTCAGGCTCAAGCAATCCTCTTGCCTTAGCCTCCCAAGTAGCTGAGACTATGGGTGCCCACCACAACGCCTGGCTATTTTTAGGGATGGGGTCTCACTCTTGCTCAGGCTGATCTCGAACTCCTAAACTCAAGCTATCTGCCCACCTCCACCTCCCAGAGTCCTGGGTTTGCAGGCGTGAGCCCTGGTACTGGCCCTGACCTAGGGACTCTTAACAGCAAAAACAAAAGGCCACGTGCCACTTGCTCTTCTTACGACAGTACGACGATAAACCAAAACATATTCCTTAGCCTGCAATACTATTTGAAGACATAGAAGAAATGTGGCTGAAGATTTGAAGAAATAAGAGTTAAATTTCACAGTGTGCAACGTTTGTCATCTAATTATATAACAACCTGCCCTAAAGCACAGATGTTTCTAACATGTTCCTTTTCTAAGGAACTACTTTTTCTTTGTTAGCCACAAGGGTAAAGAGAAAACATGCACTCAACAAATTATTTAGAACAAAAAGTTTTAGTGCCTAGATCGTGGTTTCTAAATACCATTCCCTATTGAAAGAAACCAGGGTCCCTTACAGAAATGACTAATTTTAGGGTTGGGCAGGATTAAGTAGAAGACGGGACCAAAACATCTTGTGCTAGAAAGTAAAGACTTGCTTTAAAAAATGATGAGGATGTATCAAAAGAAACGGGAGTCAGCTTGAAGTGGCTACCACTGACCAAGTCTGGGACAATTTAAGCATTAAAATAAATAAGGACAATGAGTTGGTGGAGCACAGGGGCTATTTAGGGCAGTGAAGCTGTTCTGTATGATGTTGAATGGCAGATACATAACAAGAGTGAATCCTAATGTAAACTATGGACTTTGGTTAATAATAATGGAGCAATATAGGTTCATCAACTGTAAGAAATGTACCACACTATGCAAGATCTTAAAAAGGGAAAGTGGGAAGGGGGTGGGGTGAGGGGATATATGAGAACTCTCTTTTATTCTGTTCTATTTTTCTGTAAACTTAAAACTTCTCTAAAATGGAGTATTTTAATTAAAAATTTTTTGCTAATTGAAATAAAAACTTTTTTTTTTTTGAGACACAGTCTCACTTTGTTGCCCTCAGTAGAGTGCTGTGGTGTCATAGCTCACAGCAACTTTAAACTCTTGGGCTCAAGCAATTCTCTTGCCTCAGCCTTCCAAGTAGCTGGGACTACAGGCACCCACCACAAGACCTGGCTATTTTTAGAGACGAGGTCTTACTCTGGCTTTGTCTGGTCTCAAACTTCTGAGCTCAAGCAATCCACCCACCTCGGCCTCCCAGAGTGCTGGGATTACAGGCAAGAGTCACCATGCCTGGCCCAATAAAAACTTCTTAAATAAATAAAGATAGGAATGAACTATAACCAATGAAATAAGAAGCTATGTGATCATACAGATAATAAGTGGAAAGAAAGAAAAGCGCTTTCTTTTTCTAAATTTCAGATTAATGTAAGCATACAGACAACCAGGTTACAATATATGCATTTGTTAGTTGTGTCCCACACCCAGAAGGTGTGCCATATTCCCTTACTTTGTCCATTAAGTGGGAGCTCAGCAACCACCTTCCCTCCTCCTGTCTCCCCCTACCAACTTGAATTGAATTGAGTTTTTCTCTTATGTGGGCATGTATTAGATTATCTACTGGCTTCAGGGGAGTATAGAGTTACATCGGATATTTGTTTTTCCAATCTTGTGTTACTTTACTAAGGAGAATGTGTTTCAACTCCATCCAGGTTAATACAAAAGATAAAAAGTCTCCATCTCTTTATGGCTGAATAGTATTCCATGGTATTCATATACCACAGTTTGTTAATCCATTCCAGGTTTGATGGGCATTTAGGTTGTTTCCACATTTTGGCAATAGTAAATTGAGCTGCAATAAACATTCTAGTGCAAATGTCCTTAGGATAAAATGATTTTTTTTTTCTGGGTACATGCCTAGTAATGGAATTACGGGATCAAATGAGAGGTCTAATTTCAGTTCTTTGAGGATTCTCCATACTTCTTTCCAAAGAAGCTGTATTAGTTTTCAGTCCCACCAACAGTGTGAAAGTGTTCCCCTCTCCACCTCCACACTTATATCTGCAACTTTGGGACTTTGTGATGTGGACAAAAAGCTCTTTTTAAAAGTATATCAACTAATACTTACAGTGGAAGGGAGCGGCAAGGTTGAAAATTTACCATTTCACAATCTTAGTTGATGGCTCAGGCAAGGATCATCAATGGATGTTAACTCTAGAAGAAAAAGTTTGATGAAGAATAGGGTATTTGCAGGATCTCAGAGTTATCTTCACACAGATTAGCTACATTGGAGAAAATAGAAACTATACAGTGGAGACTAAATAACACCTCGATATATGATCAAAATTAACATCACCACTAAGGGGCTAACAAACTTAATATGCCTACAGATGGAGTATCTGTGGACACCATGTGATTTATGTAGTATTACAGTCATGTATGCATAATTTGAATGTAATCAGGAGAAACCATCAGACAAACCTAAATTGAGAAGCATTCTATAAAATAGCCTATAAATTTGCAAACAAAGAGTGCCCATGACACGAAAGACAATGGCCAGGGAATGGCTTCAGATTAAAGAAAGTAAAGATGTTCAGGAAAATAAATCAATTATAAATATATGCAAGAGTTTGTGTATTTAAAAAGAGTGAAAATGTGGCAAAACATTAACAATTTGGTGAGTCTGGGCTAAGGGTGTGCAGGAATTCCCTTATGATTTTTGCAACTTTAGTATCAAGTAAAAATACTATATGGACAAATTGCAAGTGTAACCTCTGATGTATCATTTTGGCTAGAATGAAGGGGGAAAGGAAGGTTCTGAGTTAAGGTTACAGAACTAGCACTGTGTGGGAAATTAATTCATGCTTTGTTCATAGATAAATTATTATAGTAAATAAGTTGAAACTAAAGTCCACAAAGTAGTTGCTACAGGTTGTCACATCTGTGTAATTTATCTGTGGTAAATTTTATTAAAATACAATTCTATCTTTAGATAGATAAAAGATCAATAAAATCTTTTGTCATGCAAATACCATACTGTCAATTTAAAGATGAATTATGTAAATTTTTGCAGATATTGATTTTTTTCTTCAACAAGTGGCTCACATAAGCATGTTTATTTAGCAGACATTAAAAAAACAAAATAAAGGCTGGGGGCTGTGACTCACATGTAAACCTAGCACTCCTCCCACCCCATTTTAGGCCAAGGTCAGTGGATTGCCTGAACCCATGGGTTCCAGACCAGCCTGAGCAAGAGCAAGACCTCATGTCTAAAAATAGCTGGGCATTGTGGTAGGCCCCTGTAGTCCCAGCTACTTGGGAAGCTAAGGCAAGAGAATCACTTGAGCCCAAGAGTGAGTTTGCTGTGAGCTGTGATGCCACAGCACTCTACCCAGGGTGACAAAGTGAGACTCTGCCTAAAATAAATACATAATAACAAAATAAACCAAATAAATAAATAAATAATAACAAAATAAATCCCTTAAAACTGCCTTTATAGTGAAAAAGAGACTGTCAAAAGAAATTCTTGCATTTTAAAATGTATGTGGCCATATTTCCATTTGAAATTTTTCCCCATAAAAATGTTGTACACATCTATAAATACTCTAGCTGCCCACTAAGGAAAATGGGGCAGGGGGAATTGGCAATGTGTTTAAAAATATTTCAGATGAAATGTTTCAATCATTTTGAGCTCATCATTCTAAATATAAAAATGCATTCTATTACAACTTGTTTCCAAGAACAACTTTTGGACAACAGGAAAAGGAAATTTTAATAAAAACATACCAAGAGTCTTTGGAAAGGCTTTTAAAATGATCATGACTTAGTACAACCAGGAATTTTCTTCCATTTGGGCCCATGTATCTTCGTGTTGTGTTTTCCCAGCTATTACATCTTTAAACAAAGTACTGACACACTCAGATCAACCCCCCAAATTGTTGAATCATGAAGTGACAAAGGTTTTTAAATGAGGCCTAACAACTGTTTTGATTTACTAAAAATCGTTGTTCCTTTAAAAGGGGTGAATTTCATGCTATATAAATTATACAATGATTTTTAAGTAGACATTCAAATGTGTTCTTTACAAATATTCATTTTACCATACGATTGCTAAGGGCTTGCTTGCTCAGTTAAGTCAGAAACAAGTTTAGCAGGATTATGCTTTCCGTACAAGGCTGGTTTATGAATTGCAGTAGTTTGATTAATTTGTTTCGTTTTTTCAGAAAAGGTATACCCAACACTCCATCTTAGACCATGTGACAGCCATAAAGTCTTTGTCAGAACCAAGAGGGAAGTTAATCTACCATGAGAATCCGCACTTCAAAGGAGAAAGATCTCCTGCTCCCCCGCCTTTAGTCTTTCACAACAATTTACAAAACAATGAAGTTAAAGGGAAAAAAAGCTATTCTATAATCCAAGGTTACACAAAGTTGCCAAAGTGACAGCTGTGTTATGTAACTCAGTTCCCTCATCACATTTCAAGGCTCAACATATAGTGCCAACAACTTAGATTTTGAATTATTTTCACAGAAGTTCAGTGGTTGTGATAAACAACTAAGTATTTGCTTATTTCATTTCTCATCTTTTAAATTTTATCTTGCGTATTTTCACGATGTCTTTTCACATAATTCTTATTAAGATATTCAGTTAAGCATCAAGCTCCCACAGTTTACTGATAAAGGTCGGCGATTAAAAACACCGCCGTGGAATTAAAGATGGCGGCTGAGTAACAGCTTCCCTGTAACTGGGCTTGGCGAATCTGGGGAGACAAGACTCCAGACATCTCTTCTCTTTCTTCTTCCTAAATAAAATCTCTTTTTTTACACTAAAAAAAAAAAAAAATAGACACTTGCCATTGATTGGAAATGCATATTTTCAAATCACAAATGTTAAAGTATTTATATGCAAAATATGCAAATAACTCTCAAATTACAGCAATAATAAATCAAACAGCCCAATTAAAAATGGGGAAATGATTTGAATGGATAGTTCACCAAAAATATATACGGATGCCAAATAAGCATATAAAATATGATAAACATCATTTAATCATTAGGCTAATGTAAATTAAAACTGCAACAAAATACCACTATTTTCCCACTAGAATGACTACAATCAAAAAGACTGACAATAGGGTTTGGTAAGGATATGGAGAGACTTGAACTCTGGTACGATCCTATCGAGGTTTAAAATAACAAAGTAGTTTGGTGGTTTCTTAAAAATTTAAACATTCATCTACCATACGTTCCAAACATTTCACCAAGAAAAATAAAAGTTTTTGTCCACACAAAGACTTTCACATAAATGTCCTTAGCAACTTTATTTGCAATAGCTAAAAATTGGCAACAACCCAATATCCATCACCAGATGAATGGCTAAACCATTTGTGGTATATCCTTATAATGGAATACTACACAGCAGTAAAAAGGTTCAGCTTTTAATTCATGCAACAACATGGGAGATCAGTAGAATTGTTGTGCTGAGTGGAAAAAGCTAGGCAAATAGTATTACAGAAAATTCAAATTAATATAGTGACAGAAAGCAGATCAGTGGATACCTCCAGACAGGGATCAGGGAGTAGGGAGGTGCATATGGGAGGGATTAAAAAGTGGCATGAGGAATTATTAAAAACTTCTGGGAGTGATTTATATATTCACATTGCCTTACATGTGATGATACTTCACGAATGTATACATATGTCTAAAGTTTTTATATTGCATACTTTAAATATGTGAAATTTATTTTATGTTGATTATATTAAATAAAGCTACAGATAAGCATATGAAAAATAAACATATGTTACCCTATTTGAAAGTCTTAAATCTTGTCTGACAGTTGTCTGACTTGAGTTCCCCCATGTATTTGACTGTCTTTGACCACAACTGCTTGAAATTTCACTAAACACACTGAACAGAACAATGAGCTACCAGTAACCCCCAAAATTGTCGGTGTAAGAGGAAGGATATATAAGAACATGTTCAGTTGTTTGGGCAGCTGCTCTTTTTAGTTTATTAAAGTTATTAATGCCCATCCTTTAACATCACTATGCTTTAGATCATAATTATTATTTTTAAATAATTATAGAAACCAACATATCAATTAACATTTCAAGAGGCATCTTGTTTTTTACAATTATAGTTACTCAAAATGGACACTATAGAACTTTGAATTCTTACCCTATAAAAATCTTTTTGAAGAATCTTTGCACAGGAAGAATCATGTAATGGACTTTATTTATTTATTTATTTATTTATTTATTTATTTTTTGGTCAGTAGAAGGAACCTTGATATCTAGTCCACCTTCTACCTCTGACTTGCTGTGTTTTTTCTGACTTTCCAAGATATGCCAAGCTCCTGGATCGAGCTCTTGCCTTCTCACTGCACAAATAAACCACAGTGTGAAAAACAAACAAACAAACAAAGAAAAAACTCTAGGCCAGGATTAAGAAATATTCCTCTAATCCAATATGTCCACTTATGCAAAGGACTATCATACAATGACAAAAATAAAAAAGAAACAACTATGTCCTCATATTATTATTCATTGGTGACATTTTGTGTTCCTGGGGTTTTCTGAGGTAGAGAAAAATCATATATACAACTGTTTTTTGATGATTATTAAATTTAAAATATAGACCTTCAGCTGATGGCTGTGTACAAGTAACTGTAACATTTGAAACAGATTTGGAATATCTTGCCAGAGACCACAGTATTTGTTGGTCTTAGCAGAAAGATCCTGCTATAAAATTGCCTGTACTCAAAAGGTTTAGTAGCAGCTGCCATGGGCAGGGACAGCAGAACTCTGTTATCTTAGAACAGAACCTCTTAAACTTACATGTGCATGCACATCTCCCAGGAATCCTGTTAACACACAGATTTTGATTCCATAAGGGAAGGCCTGAGATTTTGGGTTTCTGTTGAACTTCGACTTGATACCATTACTGCTGGTTAGTGAATCCCATTTTGAGTAGGAAATCTCAGATTTTGTTGGGCTTATTGCTGGAATGTGAGGATTTATTGTTCTGTTTCAGAAGAGAAGCTGCAAAATTCATAGACTTGAAATTATGGTTATGGTTAGGATTGGCTGTATGTGCCTATTAGTGGCTTAAACAAGATAATTTCTTTCTTGATGTAAGTAGTCCAGGCTGGTATGGCGGCTTCATTGTGTCAAAGACCCACCTTCCTTCTCTCTTTTTGCTCAGCCACATTTAGTACATGACTTCAGGGTCCCAAATAGCTGTTCCAATGGCAGCTGAATAGTCTTAATTGAGTCAGTGAGAAGAGCAAGGTGCCAGAAAAGGCTGGCTTACACCTCTAATGACAGTTCTTGTAAACTATGTACAAAAACCTCTATTTACACCTTAGAGGCCAAATGATCTCACAGCCACGTCTAGTTCCGGGGGTGGGGGTGGGGGATGGGGGAGGGTGGGCAGCAATGTGCTCATCTAAAAAGAAGGATTTTGTTTTAAGACAGAAGAGGCTGGCTAGACTTTGGGAGGCAGCTAGCAGTGTCTCTGCTACAGGATCCATGTACTGATTTTAATCAAAGGGGTTGCTGTTCTCAGTGCTCTAAAGTTCATTTCAGCAAATAACCGGGTAACTCTGGCTTAACTATGTAGTTTTTAGGCTTTAGAGTAAGGGGCTTGGGCCAGGTGACTGAAATAGCAGGAAAGTTATAAAAGGAGGAGGGGAATGGTCATCTGATAATTAAAACATACTTTTCTTGCTGGGCAAGAACAGCCTCAACTTCCACATACACTCAGCCTTAGAAACTGCTTTGTGATCTTTCTCTGTCTTACTCTCCTGTCCAGCCTGCCCTCCACGTTCACTACAACCTATGCAGAAATTATTTCCAATTATTGCCCTATTTCCTTTCCCCATGGGAATACGATTTCAAGATATTTAATAAGTAGCAGTAAGAATAACATTGACTAAAATTTGAAAAATGCTGATTTTTTTCAGAAATTACTGCTGATGTTTACTTATATAGGGTGACTATTTCCAACCTGGACTAATTGTTCCTTAAAAAGAAAGAAGGGCATATGTGTACAACCTCTGAGGAATATAATAAAGCATGTAAATATATATATATATATATATATATTTTTTTTTTTTTTTTTTTGAGACAGAGTCTCACTTTGTTGCCTTGGGTAGAGTACCATGATGTCACAGCTCACAGCAACCTCAAACTCTTGGTTTTAAGCAATTCTTTTGCCTCAGCCACCAAGTAGCTGGGACTACAGGTGCCTGCCACAATGTCTGGCTATTTTTAGAGATGAGGTCTTGCTTCGGCTCAGGTTGGTCTTGAACCTGTGAGCTCAGGCAAACTACCTGCCTTGGGTTCCCAGAGTGCGAGGATTAAAAGTGTGTATAGTTTCTGTCAGATGACACCATCTCTTCTAGATAAGTGGAAGAACAAGGTTGACAAGTCCTGAGAATCATATTTAGCTTTTGAAAGTTAGGGGAAGGAATTTGTAAGAATGTATATGCTGTGCAGTTTGAAGAAGTCTTTTAAGAAGAGAAAATAAATCATTGTGATGTGAAGATTGATTGTAGGTTTTGCATTAAACCATAAAACATTCCATAAGATTTGTAGGGTCTTTGAAATACTGTACTCTAACCAAGAAGTACTCATGGCTAATCCTGTGTAAGTTATTGTTTTTGGATATGAAAGGTTCTGATAGTTGGTACTTATGAGCAATCCTGTGTAGAGTCTACAATATTTGAAGGCATATTAAGGCATCTGACTGATCATTTTTAATCCTCCGTCATAAAGGAAATTTTACCCTAGGGATTTGTGTATTTATTAAATTCCGTTTCTCTTAGTTACTCATAAAAAAAAAAAAATCTATTCTTCTTAAATCATTTCTATGTATAAAACTAGAAACTAGGGAAGTATACTTTTAGACTTTGAGCTTTTCTGGCATTTTGAGAAAGAAAAAAAATCTAAAACTTACAAGTATACCCAAAACATTACAAAATACAAGTATAGATGTTAGCATATTTTGAGAAAATAGTATATATATTATTTAATTTTAATTAAATAAAATTTCCTTAAAATCACTATATTATTCAGGGTCCAGCCAGGAGACAGAAAACACACAGTAATCTGAAGAAGAGTTTATTATAAAGAATTATGAGCTAGCAAGTAGGGATTAATTCCTAAGTGGCAGCTGCTAACTCTGTGGCTGAGGCAGCGTATCCAAGAAGGAACAAATCTTGATGTTGAGATTCAGACCTGCTGCAGAGGGTGTGGCCATAGAGCTCAGGGTGCAGGAGAAGCTCGCCCAGGTGAGGCTGCCTGGCAAGCAGAAAACTCCTTCTGGGATGCCAGTGCAACCTACTGGGAAATCAGCTCGGAACAGGCGGAACTCTGGCAAAATGCTCACGGGAGCATGGCCCAGCGTTCTGGGTTGCTGGCTGGGGACCCAGTTGAACTTGTTAAGAAGATGTCTGCAGGGTGCTTCTGAATCTTCTTGGTAAATGAGCACCACCAGCATCCCACAGGCTGGCTGACTCTGCAGAGGAGAGGAGGAGAGCACAGAAGAGACACTTCCTTCTTCTCCAGTGTCTCCATATCTCGCCCGACTGATAAAGCTTAGAATTGTGCCACTAGACAAAGGAGAAATGTCCAGAATCAGTATCCCAATGAAGGGTGGTGGATTTGGACTTGAAGAGCAATAAATTGATAGCTACTATTTTTCTTTTTTAATTTTAAGAAAGCAAACATAAATTTGAATTATTAAAATGAAAACAGGACACTTTGGGCATGTCTAATCTGGGGTATAACCATAACCAGTGTTGTTTGGGAAATTAATATTTGTCTGAATGGATTTGTGAAAACAGCATCATTGAGAGAGGAAGGTCTCTGGGTCAAATTAAAGCATTTTAATGATGCCCCATGATCATATCAATGTACACAGCTATGATTTAATATAAAAAAAAAAACAAATTAAAACATTTTTAGTATAAAAGATCTGAGAGATTACTTTGCTCATTCCCTTATTCTAGAAATGATAGGAAGACTGAAATTGGAATTCAGAATAATTTAATGAGTTCTTCAAAGCTAAAGAATTTGTGAAAGCATGAACTCATTTGTTTAGTGAATATTTACTTGAGTGCTACAAGGTGCCAACTGTGGTCCAAGATATAGGGAATGCACTAGTGAACAGAGCTCACAAGCTTATATTTTAGTAGGAGTCACAGTCAACAGACAAACAAATGAACACATAATAATTCAGGTATTAAAAGTGCTATGACAAAAAATAAAGCAGGGTAAGAAGATAGAAAATAATGTAGTTTTTTTTTTGGGGGGGTGGAAGTAGCAGGCTGTGCTATTTATATTGGTGCCATTTGAACAGAGACCCGAAAGGAGTTGTTGTCATTTTCAATCCAAAATATTAAAATATTAAATTTAATATGTTTTTTAGTTATAATAATACCTTCTGCTTTTGTATTCATATTTTTTCTGGATAGGCAAACAGTTGTGTCCCTTAATTAATCAAAATTAAATGGCACCATGGTCCTTCTTACTTTTATAGAGGTAACCATGCACAATGTTTCAACTGAATGCACCTGAGGAAACTGGGCAAATGTTGCTTGCGGGAAACTGGTTACAGTGAACACAAGCTACACTTTACCTTTTCAAAAATCATTTTGACAAGTACCAACTGGTTACTAGAATTTTGGCTATTCAGATATTGTACATCTCCTAAGGGCATTGCTGAAAACGTTGAAAACCATTCAACAGTTAGTGCTCCACGTAAGATTTTAGCACTGAGATATTTCTTGATTACAGGTGTTTCCATTGTGTGTGCAAATAGGGAAGAAAAGTTGCTGAAATGCCATTAATGGCTTTGGAAACAGTGGTCATTTGACACTATATGTCCAGAAAGAGAGCTGAACATTTGATGGTTAATGAGTGATCCGAGTATTTCATGACATCAGTGGCTGGCTTGAAGGTCATGTAATTGACATCACTCTCTCACTTTAAAAACTTCACATCTTGAACAGGCAATGCAGGCTGGGTGCTGAAGCTCACGCCTGTAATCCTAGCACTCTGGGAGGCCAAAGCTGGTGGATTACCTGGGCTCAGGAGTTTGAGTCCAGCCTAAGCAAAGAGAGACCCTGTCACTACTAAAAATCGAAAAATTAGTTGGGCCTTGTGGTGGATACCTGTAGTCCCAGCTAATGGGGAAGATGAGACAAGACAAACGCTTGAGCCCAAGTTGAGTTTGGGGTTGCTGTGATTATAATGCCAAGGCACTCAACCTCAGTGTGACTAGAGAGATTCTGACTCAAAAAAAAAAAAAAAAAAAAAAAAATTAAATGGCAGTGTAGTCATAGAGATATAATGAAGTTTAGGCAGCTAAAAGAAAAATTCCTTATGAGTATTTTGAAAATGTTATCAAATTTTAATTTGATTTCAGCTATGCCTTTTCAAGACAACTTGAAAATTTGGGATTAATCTTTATTTCCCTATAGTTGATTATTCATCTTGTTTTTTGGTTTGTAACTCTGCTAATTAATGTAAAATGAATTGCATTATAGTACTGATTTGAAAAACTTTGCTTATCTTAAGAGATTAAAATTCTGCCTTAGTTAAGCAAAGTTTTTTTTTTTTTAAATTACGCATTGGATCGCTTCTTGGCCTTTTGGCTAAGATCAAGTGTAAAATTACGCATTGGTTATTAAAATCACTTTGCTGAATTAATGTATCCATTAAATTTATTTATAATTGCAATACAAATGGGAATATTTTAAACATGTTTATTACCTTGTTTATATCTCTACTTTAGAGAGGCATTTTGTTCTTTATTCAGCACACTCAGTGGAAGAAGATTAAACTTTGAAATAAAATCATTACAAAATTCAATGTGTTATATGATCGAAATAATACCTTAAAAATTCTAAAGTATCTTTTATATTTTTTTAAATTTATTTTTATTTCAGATTAATATGAGGGTACAAACAATTAGGTTACAATGTTTGTGTTGGTTAGGTGAAGTCCCTGTTACAGTTGTGGTCCCTGGAGGTGTGCCATATACCCTTACATTGTGCCCATTAAGGGAAAGCACACCAATTCCCCCTCCTCCTCTCCTTTCCCCTTTCCCTCCTCTCTCCCTCCCAACTTGAATTAAATTGAGTTTTTCTCTTGTGTATTAGTTTGTCTACTGGCTTCATATTAGTATTGAGTACATTGGATACTTGCCTCTCCATTCTTGTGATACTTTGAAGAGAATGTTCTCCAACTCTATCCAGGTTAATACAGAAGATGTAAAGTCTCCATCTTTTTATGGCTGAATAATATTCCATGGTATACATATGCCACAGTTTATTAATCCATTCATGGGTTGATGGCACTTGGGTTGTTTTCACCTGGCAATTGTAAATTGAGCCACAATAAACAGTCTAATACAAATGTCCTTATGATAAAATGATTTTTTTCTTCTTCTTGGTAGAAGCCTAGTAATGGGATTGCGGGATCAAATGGAAGGTCTGTTTTGTTTTCTTTGAGGATTCTCCACACTTCTTTCCAAAGAGGCTGTATTAGTTTGTAATCCCACCAACAGTGTAAAAGTGTTCCCTTCTCTCCACATTTGCGTCAGCATCTGTAGCCTGGTGATTTTGTGATGTGGGCTATTCTCACTGGGCTTAGGTGATATGTCAGGGTCATTTTGATTTGCATTTCTCTGATGATTAGGGAGGATTCTTTTATATCTTTTAACTCATGTGAACATAAAATTTGGGCTTAGGCATGTAAGTGTTTATAGTGATCAAAACTCCGCAAACACTCAGATCGAAATGTATTTCCTTCCTTAATTAAAAAAAAAAAAATCCTACATTCATAGTGTAAGAAAAAGTAAACAGACTACCAGAAAACTGCCAATTATAATTTTCTCATATTTCATCTTAATAAGTTTTCAGTTAGTCGCTGAAGTAAATCAGGTGATAATTAAATGTGCCTGGAGGCCTCCTGGAAACATGCAATTACTGTCCTCCCAGTAAACTTTCCCCTCAGTTACATCATGAGAGCCAACCACTGGACCATGGATTTATGTTGGCCACATAAAGGGAAAGAAATATTTGTAAAGGGCAATGAATGAAAAGGGATAAAAGTTTGAAACAAGTTCCTTATCTCTTTTAGTCCTCAGATACCTTATGTTGAATAGCCAGATCATTTTATTATTGCAAATGCCATGGTTGTAATCTTTTATTGCTTGCAGTATAGGCCTACAGCATTAAGTTAGTATAAAATTACATATAGTTTAATATATCTGTACAACACCTTTAAACAAGCTTCTCTAGGCAAGAAGGTTATCTGTCTTATAAATCTATTATTCCATTGTACATCTTGATAGCCTAGCATTGCTCCTAGCCATGTTTAAGCATTAAATAGTGCATTATTATTTCACATAAATCAAGCAGAGATGTGTGAATTCATAAATTTTGCATTTGCACAGACAGTATTTTAAACGTTTTACTGCTTCATGGGAACTCAGAGCGCCAGCCTGTACACAAATCAGGACCTGAGAAATTTCAATAAAATTTAATATCACAATTACATCTTCTCAAAGTCAAAGCATGCATGTTTTAGAAGTATTTTAACTGAGTCCAAAAATAAAAGGAAAATTTGAAGAGTGGCTTTTTTGTTGGAGTTTCTTCAGCTATTGTACAATAATCTAATAAGCACTTTGGGTTTTTATTCTTTATAGCTAAATGGTGTCAAAAGAGTAAGGGCTTAGCCAAATGTGAGATGAAAGAAAAATTATATCAAGATCATGAATCTTGGCAATTGTCTGTAATTTATTAAAAGTAATGCAGGTAGAAAGTAGTATAGTATTGATAAACTAATGTTATAATTAAAATATGGCTTTATAACTGAATCGAAATAAGTCAATAAAAATTCACAACTTAGGCTCTAAGTTACATGAGGGTAAGAATGAAGACTTTATGGGCGAAGGTTCTAGGTGATTCCCTTTGATTTGGAAGAAAGCTGTATTCTTTTGCTTATTCCTAGACATCTTTCTTTTTTTGGGGGGAGGGGGGATTGTGTTTACCGTTCCTTCAAAGTTTTTACTATTTTTCTCAGATAATATCCCTCTTAAGATTTTTGCTTAGTGATAAATGTCTGTAAAATTTAATGCCCAGGAGTTGGGTGTTCCCGGAAGATTTCTATTTTAGTTTCTGTGTGGTGAAAATTACATTCCTGATGAAATAATTTCTAGTGCATGTAATTAACTGCACGAATGTCATACTAATTTGAAAATGGCGTATTTATCACCTAGAAACAGCTGATGTAGAAAGATAAATTGCTTTGAACATAGAACTTGCTCCCATCATAGGCAAATTCTGGGCAGGAAGCAGAGAGGACAGAAGAGAGAAGAAAAAAACATTCTTGTAAATTTTTTGGGATTGCTCTGAACTGCAACTATTTTTGTTGTTACTAATAGGTAATTTCTGGGGGATTCAGTGAAAAAGGATAGATAAAAATAATATTCTACTATGGACTTCTCCTTCTATAGGGAAGGCTTTTAATGAGGACTTAATACTGGGAAATGAATTTTTCTTTTTCTTTGTATACTTTACATATTTTCTCTGTCATTCTGAATCTTGCCCTGTCATTCTTGATGAACTAAAAAGTTCAAGTAAGTCTAAGTTTAAAGAAGATTATTGTTTAGAGATTAATCTCTTTAGAGCGATAAGCCAAAGATACACACAATAAGTATTTAGAACCCTATAGCTACCCTAAGTAATGATAAGCATCGCCATACGTTGTCCAGCTTTGAAATGTTAAAGAAAGAAGATCAAGTTCCTACCCATAAAAAAACTAATGGAAACTTCTCTCTTAATCTGATGAATATTGAAAACAGAGTGGCCTAAATAAAAAAACACACACACACACACAAATATCAAACCATTTATGATGATGTTTGACCATGTAGCATTCATTGGTTTGGGGTCTGTTTAGGTTTAGGTAGTATTGTTACTCTTCCTGTCCTTTTGTTTGTGTGTGTGAGAAAGTTTTATCTCAACTACCAAAATATAAGGAAAAAATTATTTATTATAGAAATTACGTTTTCTGAGCTAAGCCAGAAGGCACTGTCTTTTGCTCTTGTATGCTCAAGAGGTAGTGTTATGTGTATATTTTATGTGTATATAATGTTTACTTAGCAATATATATATTTATACCACACAAGTGGTCCATACTACAAGTACATAAATCACTCTGTTTTTCAAAGGCTGTATGGAAACAATTGATTACTGAAGAAGGAGCATGTATAAAAGAACATGTTTAGAGATTCTCAATGTGTGCCAACATAATAAGTGTGTGTGTGTCTTTTTTCATAACATAAACTTGATTGGTAGAGAGGACATTAGAAGAAAGAGATAGACAATGAATACAGGCATGCCCATGCCTCATTTTTACAGCACTTTGCAGATTTTCTTTTACAAATTGAAGGTTTGTAGCAACTTGCAATGAACAAGTCTACTGGTGCCATTTTTCTAACAGCAGGTGCTCACATTGTGTTTCTGTGTCACATTTGGTAAATGTCACAGTATTTCAAAATTTTAAATTATTATTATATCTGACACTGTGATCTATGGTCAGGAATCTTTGATGTTACTGTTGTAATTGTTTTGGGCACCATGACCTATGCCCTTATATGATGGTGAACTTAATGGATGAACATTGTGCATGTTTTGACTGCTCCACTGACTGGCTGCTCCCCCATCTTCCTCCCTCTTCTCAGACCTTTCTATTCCCTGAGATGAAAAGATATTGAAATTAGGCCAATTATTTATAATAACACTACCATGGCCTCTAGGTGTTCAAGTGAAAGGAAGAGGCTCATATCCCTCATTTTACATTAAAAGCTAGAAATGATTAAACTTAGTGAGGAAGTCTTGTTGAAAGTCCAGATAGCCACATTGTGAATGCAAAGGACAAGTTCTTGAAGGAAATGAAAAGGGCAGCTTCAGTGAACACACAAATGATAGAAAAGCGAAATAGTCTTGTTGCTGATGTGAAGAAAGTTTGAGTGGTTGGCCACATGATCAAACCAGCCACACTAGTCCCTTACATTAAAGCCTAATCCAGAACAAGGCCCTAACTGTCTTCAATTCAGTGAAGGCCAAAAGAGGCAAGGAAGCTGTAAAAGAAAAAGTAGAAGCTAGCAGACATTGTTTCATGATGTTTAAGAAAAGAAGACGTCTCCATAACACAAAAAGTGCAACGTGAAGCAGCAGAGTTTGATGTAGAAGCTGTAGCAAGTTATTCAGAAAATTTAATTAAGGATATTGATGAAACACTAAACAACAGATTTTCAATGTAGATACAAAAGCCCTCTATTGGAAGAAGATGCCACCTAGGACTATCATAGTTAAAGAGAAAAGGTCAATGCCTGGTTTCAATCCTTCACAGCTTCAAAGGATAGATTGACTTTCTTGTTAAGAGGTAATAGTAGTTGGTGACTTTAAGTTGAAGCCAGTACTCATTTACCACTTCAATAACCTTAAGGCCTTCACAAATTATGCTATATTCCCTGGGCTTTATAAATGGAACTTTGTTAGGCCTGTATGACCACCCATTTGTTTATAGTATAATTTACTGAATATTTTTAGCTTAGAAAAAAAATTCCTTTCAAACTATTACTGCTCATTGACAATGTACCTGGTCACTCAAGAGCTCTGAGGGAGATGTACAAGAAGATTAAAATTAATGTTGTTTTTAACAATATCCATTCTATAGCTCATGGATCATCATTGGTAATCATCAGGGAATTGTTAATTAAAACTACAGTGAGATACCATCTAATTCCATTTAGATGGGCCATAATTTAAAAAAAAAATAGATGTTGGTAGAGATGAGGTAAAAAGGCAAATCTTACATACTATTCATGGGAATATGAATTATTACAACCTCTGTGGTAATCAATATGGAGATTTCTCAAAGAACCAAAAGTAGACCTACCATTTGATCTTGCAGTCCCATTACTGGATATATATTCAGAGAAAACTAAATCATTGTATCAAAAAGATACCTGTACTTGCATGTTTATCACAGTACAATTAACAACTTCAGAGATGGAATCAACCTAAGTGCCCATCCACTGATGACTGGATAAAGAAAATATGGCATATTTATGTGTATATGTATGTGTGTGTGTGTATATATGTAGGAATATATACACATACATACCATGGTGTACTACTCAGCAGTAAGAAAGAATAAAATAATGCCTTTTGCAACAATTTGGATGGAACTGGAGGCCATTATCCTAACTGAAGTAACTTAGCAATAGAAAAATAAATGCCACATATTCTCCCTTATAGGTAGGAGCTAAACTATGGATAGACAAGGGCACACAAAATGGTATAAGGGATATTGGAGACCCAAAAGGGGGAAAAATGGGAGGAGGGAAGAAATGAAAAATTTTCCATGGGGTACAATGTATGCTACTTGGGTAATGGGTACTCCAAAAGCCTAGACTTCACCACTATATGATATACAATTGTACACTATATGATGTGTACATGTACACTATATGATGTACATGTAATGGAATTCAACTTGTACCTCCTAAATCTATTAAAATTTAAAAAAAAGAAAGAAAGAAAAGAGAGAGAGAAATAAAAGCAATTCAAACAGGCCTACATCCCAAGATTGCTGGGAACATCAAATGAGATAACATATGATAAAGAGCTGCATAGTACTAAATGGATATACGAACTATGCCATAATTTTTTTGTTATTAGCTCATTTTCCCTCCTAGGGACAAATTATTTGTACTTGTAAATTGGTATGGAAATGTATTAGCACCATATTATGTGACATTATAAGAAATTACTTCCAGCTCTTCTTTGCTCAAAGCTATATTCACCAGTATGAAAGAAATCTTATAAATATCATACTTTGAATCTCCTTCTTCTAAATTATTCATCACAGTACCTTCCTCTGTTGCAAGAGTAATCTGCGTACTGTGGCTTTTTCTGTTTTGTTGCTTTTTATGGGCAACGATTTTTGTCAGACATCGTACAGTGTTACATCATTTTATCTTCACAACAAGAGGAAGGTGCATTCTTTCCTTTTTACACATGAAAAAATTAAAGACCACCCAAATTAAGTGAATTGCCCAGAGTCACATCACTAGGAAATGGCACAACTGGAACTCAAAACTGGTTCAGTTTGACTACAGTAATGTGGAATATAAAGACTATTCTCACCTACTCAGTAATTAATTCATGTAATTTATCTCTTGATTCCAAAGGACTGGAAACATCGAAATCCTTATCTGAGCCCTGTTTTTTTAGAAAACAGAGTCTGAGGCAGGGATTATAGGGTTGGCACTTGGGATGAAGATGAAAAATCCTGACAAAGAGATGAGGGTGAAAAAAGGCGTGAGGGGAGAAATGAAGAGAGAAGTGATGTGAAGCAATGTGACTTGTCACTCACTGCACTGGTCCTTGCTTCGGTGCCTTTGTAGGATGCTTGGCCAATGTGTCTGCCTAGCACAAAGGCTCTCTTCAGACAGGTGCAAGGAGAATCTGTACCAGAGAGTAGCTGTGGGAATGAAAAAGAGAGGGGATATTAGCTGCCTGTACTTTCCCTCCTTCTACCCTCATGTCCCGTTGTTCAAAGTTCTTCCCATAGAGAGTAGTTAACTTCTTTTTCTTCCTCTTTCAAATTTTTCATCTAGACATTTTAAAACAGAAATTTTAAATTTGCTGTTTGCTTTTGAAATTCTACATTTTAACAACAGCATGTTTTAGAGGAGAAAAATTAACCTGTTTGGATTTCCATTTTGTTACAAAAAGTTTATTTCTTCCTTTGGTTCTAGAAAACTTACAGTTATTATTCTTTGACTATTGCCTCTCTTATATTCTCTATATTCTTACCTCCTGGAATTTTTTTCCAGATGTACATTGGATATCATTTTTCTATTTTCTAAGTCTCTTTACATTTTATAATATTTTATCTTTCCAACCTCTCTTCCAGTTCATTAATTTTCTCCTTGTCTCTATCTAATTTGCTATTTAACTAATATATTAAATTTTATAAAAAGTGAAATTAATTGATTTAATTAAAATTTACACAGAACAAAATGCATAGATTTTAAATGTACAGTATGCTAGTTTTCAGGAATGTATACACATGTGTAGTGATCACTCTGACAAGACTGAGAATATTTGCACCATCCCGATAATTTCCCTGGGCTCCTTTGCTGTGAATTCCCTCTGCAGCCTGTTTCAGGCAGCTGCTGATTTTATTTATGTCACAATAAATTGTTTTTGCCTATGGTAAACCTTCTTAAAAATAAAAACATACAATATATATTATTTTGTGTGTAGCTCCTCTGAATGTAATAATTTCAAGGCTTACTCATGTTATGTTTATCAGAAATTCATTCTGTTTTTTAATGATGTATGACATCCCACTTTATAAATTTATTACAATTTGAATGGTTGGGATCTGGTGCTGTTTCACTCTATACATTTTTCCTCTAATGCTATATATCATGCTAGGAATATACATTAAATTATATATGCTCCACACTTTCAACACTACAAGATTAAAAATACCCCAAACTTTTGAATTACTCATAAGTAGAATAATAAATTCTACAGTGGTTCTTCTGTCTGGACTGAGGGGACTAAGAGGAAGAGAAGGCCTAAAAAAGGCTAAAGACTCCATGAGGCCAGGCATAGTCTCTCATACTCAAAATACTAGCACTTCAGGAGGCTGATCTGGGAGGATAACTTGAATCCAAACTTAGAGACTGGCTTGGGCAACATAGTGATAGACCCTATCTCTAAAAAAGAAAAACAAACAAAACAAAAAACAGATGTTGCGGAACATGCCTATAATCTCAGCTCTTCAGGAGGCTGAGGCAGGAGATTACTTAAGCCTAGAAGTTTGAAGCTATAGTGAGCTATGATTACGCTGCTGTACTCTAACATAGACAACAGCATGAGAACTTCTCTCTTTTAAAAAAGAACTTTTCATGAAAAAGGACAGGTTATGGTAACACTTACGTCAAGCACAATAATTACTCTTTGAAAAAAAGACTGAGCATAAATTACAAAATTCTGAACACAGAGCTGGGACTTGGCAATTCTCAGCATTGTATATATGGAAGGGCCCTGAAAATGAGTTCAAAAGCAGCATCCTTGGAGAAACATTGTTCTTATGGAAAATTGGTGGTGGCCTATGGAGATGTGAAAATGAAGGCAAAGAAGGAAGTAAAGGTAAGAAATTAAGAATCTCATAGATAATAAAGTAAAAATTGGCAATACCTTCTTCTCCCTTTAATCAGTATCTATTAAAGTATTAGTATTTTTTTAAACTAACAGAAGAGGGCACTCTTAAACTAGTAACCCCATTTATGAATTGAATAGAAATAGAACAAAAGCAGATCATATTCATATAAAATTTCTGTAAGAAGAAAATATAAAATCTGAATAATATCAGCTGTTGAATATTCCTCCTCAAAAACCAGTCACAAAGCAGAAGTATAACACATCACTTCAAAATAAAATAAGTATTCTCCTTAAAACATGTGGAGATACAAAAAAAGGCACCCCAAATCAGACATTAAAAAGCTAAGAATATAAATGTACAAAAAAAAAAAAAAATTAAATATGAGTTGATTGATTCAGGAATTAGTGATCAGAGAAAATAAATACCAGAAGCAAACACAACATTAGAAAGTACACAAGGGAGAACAGATTAAAATAAATCTTTTTGATTAAGATTATTATTCTCATCCTAAAAATGAAAGAAAATCAGATAATCTATAAAACTTCCCAAGCCTAGGGACTGTATCATGAAGGTACCTGAGACTGGAAGTGGTGACAGGGAGAGACCAAAGAAACCTGTGGCTGATGAACTACCAGGTTCTGATGGCTGTGTCTGTATCTATACCAATAACACTGGCATCCTACTACTTCTAAAGTCAGGAAAACTCCTGCCTAAGACTAATCACAAACACAAGTCGGACTTTTACTGCCACTGAGAGCAAAAGCAATCTACACCTTTGTGACTTGAGCACCCAGAAAACTCTGTCCACTTCCCAGCAGAGCACGGAGTGGCAAATAGCAACCATCTGACACTGATGAAAGAAATTGCTGAGGTTAGAGAAAGAACCATTGCATGGCACAAGAGTGGAGAAACGCCTGAAAACTAAGTTAGAACAGAAGTATTAAGGAAGCCTCTATAGCCCATGTCTACCCTAAGCTCAAGGCATTGGAAATTTACTAGTAGAAGAATTTGGCTAAAATACCTATATTAATGGCTGGATAGTTACACAGAATACTTATACTGCAAATACTGTTCAATACAAAGTCATAAGATACACAGAAAGAAAGAAAAAAAAAAATCCTATCACTTTTCAACAGACAAAGCAGTTAACAGAACCAGATACAGAGATGTTTAAGATGTTGGCACATATCAGAAATTTTAAAATAACAATGCTTAATGGACCAAAGGATTTAATGAAAAGGTGAACCATGTGAAGTTTCAGCAAATAGTTAGAAGCTATTAATATAATAAAGAGTGAAAGAGAAATGCTAGAATTATACACACACACAAACACACACATATATGCACATGTGCACTACCATAATATGCATTGTACAGCTCAGCAAACAATTTGATACAACTGAAGAGACTATCAGTAAGAAAAAAAATAAGAAAAATATTCTTCCTTGAAATAACCTAAACTAACACACACCAAGATAAAGAATGGAAAATAAAGAATATAGAGTGGGGAAAATCCAAGGACTGTGGGCCAATACCAAATGGTATACATATTAATAACTGGATTCTATAAAGAAAAGAAAGATAGAAAATAGGTAAAAGAGATATTTGAAAATATAATTGATGAGAACAGAAGCTCTCAACCTATACTTTGTACCTTATAGAAGAATGAACTTGAAATGGAGAAAAGACCTAAATGTAAAATCCAGAACTGAAAAACTGCACAAGACACTAAACTAGAAAACAGGAGAAATCTTAATAGATTTGTGTTAGAGAAATTTTTCATAGACATAACTCAAAATCCATTAAAGGAAAAAAATTATAACAATTAAAATTTAAAAATTCCTTTCTTTGAAAGATAATGTTAAGACTTTTCAAATGTTCTTTAGAGAGAATATTTACAAAACACATAAATGAGAAACAGTTTTTTTCTAGAATATATAAATAATTTTAAGGCTCCATATTTGGAAAATAACTAACATAATAAGAATCAGCAAAACATTTCAATGGATAGTTCACCACTTTGGAGATTTGGACTGCAAAAATACAAATGAGAAGATGCTTGACACCATTTTTTATTAGAGAAAGGCAAATTACAGCCACTGTAAGATATTACAACACACCTGTTAGAATAGCTAAAGTTAAAACAAAACATCATACCTGATACTAGGATCAGGTGCTGGCAGGGGTGGAGCCCAGCTGTTAATTCTCACGTATTGCTAAAGAAAATGCACAATGGTTACCAGTCACTTTGGAAACCTGGTGATAACCATAAACTTTATAAGTACATAAACATACACTTATCATACGACCAAACATCCCAGTCCTACACACATAAGAGAGAAGGAAAGGTACACACACACACACACACACACACATGCTCAACCAAAAACATGTACGTGAGTGTTCACAGTAGCTTCATTCCTAAATCTTCACAAAACAAAAGCAACCCAAATGCTCACGACCTGGTTCATGTATAGACTTCTGTCATCTTCCTCCACCTTTATCAATACCTCCGCTAAATGGCAAAAACAATAGCAGGCACTCATTTTGAACCTGTTTTTTTTCTTCTTTATTCTAACAACAAAATAATAGAAAAGAAAAAGGAAAATGTATTTGTAATTAACTTTGGTCCTTAATTTTCCATTTCACTCTTTGTACAGATGCAGTCATGTGTGTATTTATAGCATTTGCTAGGAACCTGAAATTGTCTTGTAATAAAATACATGGAAGCTTAATTACATTGGTTAAAACATTATACTATTGAAATTTTACCTTCTATCAGTTAAAGAAAGTAGATTACAGCAAGTTAGCCATTTCACGTCCTTTTTGAGTTTGAGTTGCTGTATATTTTTAATGTTGGAAACAGATCTTACTGAAAAGCATGAATGCTGCCACGCTTTGGGATAACACATTTTCTGCATACAGAATAAACTACTATACTTGTTCCCTTCACTATTTCTCAGCACACCTTAATTAGGGTGTTTTTTCCTACTTTCCCACAACACTTCTGACACCACTTGTGTGGGGTTTTCCCCCAACTCAATACCAGTTAAGCAGTTCTCCAAGTGGACAGCAGCTGGGTGTCCACTAATTCTATTCAACTTTAACACTGTCTACTGAGATAGCATCAGATCCCTCAGGATGAAGGCTCACCTCCACAAGACTTTCCCCACTTGTTCCAATGACAAGCACTGGTGGTGACCGATGCTTCTGATGGACTTGCTATAAACCAAGGTTCTCATGACCTCCTCCTTGAGTTCAGATATTTGTTAGAGCTGCTCACAGAACTCAAGGAAATGTTTTACTTATGTTTGCTGGTTTATTATAAAGGATATTACAAATAATACAGATGAACAGCTAGATAAAAGAGATGCATAGTATGGGTATTTAGGAAGGGGTACAGAGCTTCCATGCCCTTCCTCCCAGGAATCTCTATGTATTCAGTCATCTGGAAGCTCCAGAAATCTAGTCCATTTGCATTTTTAAGAAAACTTCATTAGAAAGACATGATGGATTAAATCCTTGAACATTGGTGACCAATCCTGGAGGTTGGGAAGAAAGACTAAGGCCCAATACTCTAAAGATGCCTTAGTCTTACGATAACCAGCCCCCATTCTGATAACCAGCCCCCATTCTGAAGCTATCTAAGGCCAGCCCTCAGTCACCAATCATCTTGTTAGCATACAAAAGACACTCTTACCACAACTGAGACTCCAAGAGTTTTAGGAATTATGTACCAGGAAACTGAATGAAGATCAAATACATAAATCTTACTATGAATCACAACATCACATAAGCATTGACCTAGGAACTTGTCTGTAATGAAGTAGGTTTAAATACGGACACAGCAAAAGGATTGACAACATCCTGTCTAGATCAGGGAAACTGCCACTCAGGGTAGATTTTTTTGTCTTTGTAGTAGATTTTTAATGACAAATATCTGTTGCATAAACCCCTGTGCTTTTTTAACAGTGGCTTTAAAATTTGCACTACTTAGAAATTTTCCAACAAAAACTAGACAAAAAAAAAGGAATCAAAAAAAGGGAATCTCTTTTTAAAAACATTGCAGTTCTCTTTAGTATTTTAAACTTCCTTAAAGCTACATTAATATATTAGCATGATTTCATTTCAAATGACTGGCAGAAATCAAACACTGAATTGATTAAGGAGAGCAGCTGATAAAAATTAGAACTCAGAGCAGGCCTGGAAAGGTTGCTTTTTGGGAAAGACTTGGACACCGGGAACAAGAGTATGGAATGTTTAAACAGGGAAAATTGGGATACTGAGGAGGTCATTCAATTTTTTCTTTCTGTTTTCTTTATTAATATTCCAAAATTTCTGAATATGCTCCAAGAACACTAAATTCGGATCAGCCTATTACCTAACAAAGAATAGGAAAGTGAAACAGATATATCTCAAGCTCCTAGATCTCATAGAATGAAGTGAAACACAGACCATGTACTCAGAACCCTCCCTAGTGCTTTCTGTCATCTTACGCAACCCACACGATAAATTTAATATCTGAGAAATATGGGATTTACGTTGTGAGCCCAATGAATTTGGCATAGCACCTAACAATTTCAAATATTAACAGTAGTTTCTTATTTAGAATTATGCTTTATGGATTCCAAATAGTATATGAACAAACTTTTGGAAGAGGGACTATTTAAAACTGTTTGTAGTTGCATTTTACTATTTATTTTCAAAATTTAAGCAAGCACCTGTGTGAAAATGTGCTTAGAGAAACTTCCATATTCCAGAGAGTGATACTGAATTTTGCCTTTGGGGCCACACACATTTTTTTTTTTGTAGACTTTCTAGCCTTAAAAATCTTCAACTTAAAATAAGCAAATAAACAAAAACATCCTCTCCTCTCCTTTCCTCTTTGCAATCCCCAAATACCATCCATAGACAGTTTATAACTTTTTGAAATGCTAATCAGCTGCTATACCTATGCATAGCGTCTCCTGGGAATTCATATCCATTTAATTCACCAACCAGGTAATAAAATATCCTGGGTGAACTTTCCTAGAACTATGATATATGGAATCAAATTGAAGTGGACTTATAAAAAAATAGGTTACTTGTTTTCTTGACAGATTTTTTCAAGGAATCACAGAAATCTTAAAACTGAAAAATTCTGTAAAGAATAGCCTGTCTTTAAATAAATGTCTTTTATCGGGATGAATGTTTAATTATGAGCTTTGTATAACTGCAAAACTTAATAACCTTACTTGTTAAATCCATGAGAAGTAAATAGATAACTAATTTTCTGATATTCTTTTATAGAAAAAATTAAACATATACACTAGATTAGAAACTGAGAAATAATATCCCTGGCTGTTACAGAGGGAATGGCCTGAAAAAAATGACAAAAATATTTTCTATCTCCTCTACTTTTTGGCAACTGAAACCTGCATCCCTCCCTCGTGCCAGAGGTCAGGAGAGTCAGAGACTGTGCCTTGCTTGTTGTGTCATAGGAGGCAGCTGGAGGGAATTGTCGGGGCAGAGGTCACAAGATCTTCTTAGCCAAATATAGGATGAGCGGAGGTTATGACATTGTCTTAGCCCAAGATGAAGATGGGATTAATCTGGGAAAAATCCACAAGATTGCCTTGGCCCAAATGGGATTGTAGGATCAGAACCTTTAAAAGCTCCTGCTGCTTCTCAGAAAGAAGCGGGAATTTGTTTTTTGAGACCATAGTCTGCTGTTTTCCTCCTTTGCTGGCAAAGTAATAAATTTTCTTTCCTTGTCCTTAAACTACTTTGTCCCCAGTTTCCTCATATGGCCTGACATATGGCTGTTTTCACTAACATGGCTTTAATATTCACAGCTTTACAGAATTTGCCTAAATCTTGAAGACATAAATGGTTTGAGAGTTTTATCTCTATATATATTTCATAAGAGGGGGAAAATGGTATTTAGTGCTTGGGAAGGTTATGAGACTCTATCATTTAGTTGACCAAACAGCTTTTTTCATTTCCCTTATTAACATTCAGGAACTTGACTGTATTTCCATACGGAGTTTCAAAATGGAGGTAATTGTTGTTTAGTTAATCGAGTATCTAGAACGTGAGATTCCAGAGACAGAATGGAGGCTCATTGTCTTCAGTGCGTGAGGACTAGAGGTAGTGGATGATTTAAAAATCCATCAGATAAGAGGATGTCAGTATTATGGGTTTTACCTTTCTCAAGTGTATTTGTCTAGATAGTAGTAAGTGGGCTTGGTTGGTTTATCTCCAGAAGCAGGCAGTGAAGGAGCTCAGGAAATTTCACTCCAAAATAAGATGCCTTGATATAAGGTGTATTTTGAGTTAAAGGCCCTTGGAAGTGCATAACCAGAGGGACCCACCAAAAGAACAATGGACATCCTTTCCCCTCCCTGTTATTTCAGTATATGGCAGGAAAGAAGATCAAAAATGCTGCCAGATCTAGCTCAAATCATTTAAAACATAACACCTGCCTCTCAGGTTAGTTTACACATATAAGTTGATCTGTTTCCCCTATCCATCATTCTCTCAAGTATCTATTTGTCCTCCCTAGAAACCATTTACTGGCCCTAAACAGAATAACATATACTCCTTATCTCCTCCTCCTGTCTAAAAGACAAGTATAAAAATATCTGGATCCCATTGGGATGTTGAGTAATCGTTCTGTGATTCTTCCCATGAGCCTGGTAAATCAACCTCTCTATTTTATTAATCTGCCTTAATGGTGAGTTGATGTTTGAGTTAATCCCCTGACTATGACCTTCACTCCAGCACCCTTCAATCTCAGCTTTGTGTGCATAACTGCAGGCTCATTCAGTTGACCTCTGGCTCATGTGTAATTCATTTTCTAGGCTATAATCTTGAAACCTACCCTTTAAAACTGATCAGGCCCCTGCATTTTCTATCTGTATTTTTAGAGCTAAACTTCACAGCTCTCTGCTTTCCAGACAGCCAACAATTCTGCCTTGCATGCTCTTCCCCTTCCTCTGCTGCTTAATTCCTGTCAACCTTAGGAACCATCTCAAAGGCGACCACTCCAGGGGAATTTCCTTCATCTCCTGGACTAAGTCTGATCTCACAGTTATGCCCATTCTTAGCCCTCCACCCCAAACCCACCCTACGTTACTTTGTAGCACACGTCATAATTTCAATGAATAATTATCTGTGCGTATATTTACTATCTGTTTCCTTTAGTAGAACGTAAGCTCCCGATGGGAAGGGGCTATGTCTTTTTCCCTATATTCCTAGTGCCTGCCATAATAACTTGCCATTGTGGATGTTCAGTAAATGTTTGCTGAGTGAATGAATAAAATGATGCTCCTCTTTGGAAATGATTGTTTTCATTTATATCAGATACACATAATAGGGCTATTCCTAAATGGGTAATTTTTCTTGGGTTCCCTACTGTATAGACTCATTCTTTCTTCTTAGAATCCTCATCTCTGAATTTTTCTTTAATGATTAAAATACAAATCTGAACAAAGAACAAGGTTCCAACATGCACTTACAATCTTATTTCTATAACTTATAATTTATATTTACAACATCAATTCAAGTCTATTCTGAGTCAAATATGGATATTCAAACTACTTTTGCTATGATGTAAAGCATATACTCTATCTTAAATAACTACTAGGTATTTAAAGACATTATGAACTAATTCTATAATCTTTAATAAGATAAACTATTGAGAATTCACTGATAAATTCAAATTTGTGGGTATAATATTGAATTTATAATTACAATATTCATTATTGGAATATTTTAAAAATGAAATATGTTCAAAAACCTTTTTCAAAGGCATTTGATGCCCAGTGAGGTGGTAGCCATTCAAAGGTCTTTATAGTTCCTACTTTTCAGGTTATGTATATCTTTATTACAGATACATTTGACAGTTTGTAACTGATAAGGTTAGAAGAAGCAACTGCATCTATTTTCTGTAAAAGTGTGTATGTTTTCTGGTGAGGGGGGAAAACAAAAACACTAGGAATGTGGAGGGCTGGATTTTTGGTGGGAGCTTTGAGTGGTTGTAGATGGGTTAGGTCAAACCTCTTGTGTCATAGTTTCTTCCTCTATAACATGTGGCATTGACCGTGATTCCTAAACTGTGTTGTTCCGGATGCTAGCTCTGAAGGATGTCAGTATTCCATGGCAAAATGATTCTATGGTAAAATAAGAGTGGGGAAAATTGAGATTAATAAAGTTAGTATTCCCCCCCAATGGAATTTCTCAATAGCTCTAATATATAACAATGTACATTGTATCTCCAGGATCAGGTAGTATTATCTTCAGAATGATCATGAAACTTAAAAAAAAAAAAACGAAAAAACAAAACTCTTTTGATGTTGCATCAAAACATCATTGTTGCTAAATGATTTATTATCTGAAATCTTTTAAAATCTCTGGTATACATTTTTGTGGCAGTAGAAGTCTTCAGCAAAAACAAACAGAATGAAAAATGAACAATTATTAAACAAAGAAGAAAAGTAAGATTTAGCTATCAAGGGAATTTTATTGAGTACTATTATTTCTATTTTTTATTTTTAAGTTTTGGAGGTGTTTATATTTCTCATAGATTGAATTCATCAAATTCCCTATTTTTATACTGTTTTATAAACTTAACAAGTACAGAAAATTATAAAGAAAATATAAGAAGGACAGAGAATTCTAAAGAAAATGAAACCCACGTAATAGGAAAGGGAAAGTTCTTGAGGATGGGAACTTCTTGTTCCTCTTGCTCCATGTTGATACTATCCAGCTAGAATTGTGCTGTGACAGAAATGGAGAGAAAAAACAGATCATTCTCTCAGAGAGCTCTCTGATAATTCAAAGAAAACACACATACGACTTATAGGGATCCCGGAAAATGACGATTTGGCCTCGAAGGATGCAGAGGCTGTTCTGCATGAAATTATGAAAGAGAATTTTCCACTTTTTCAATTCTTATTCCTGAATAAAGAAGAAAAAAAAAAGATACCCTTAAAGCCTAACTACTTACAAATGTGATAAATGAAGTGAAAATTCTACATTTTTGTTTACTCAGACTACTGCTTTTGAGGTTGGGTTAGGAGTATATTAGGAATAGTGTTATTCCAGAATTTATCAGTTCTTTTCTTGACTGTCACATTTTCAGTTTTATGACATGAAGTTAATGTTTATTTGATACTTGTGAATTTTTGGCTTAAAATATTTTTGACTTTTCTTATTGTGATACATTGAGCTGGAAGATTCTATGATTTGATAACACTCTATCATCTTGATATCAAAGTCCTAAACTGGTAGCTTAATAATGCAGTGACTGGAGGTGAGCTGCAGGGGTCAGGATGACTTTGTAATAGAAATATGGAGACGATAGGTTAGGGCACTTTTCTCTTTCTGAAAAATGATTATGAACATACAAAGGAGAAGTAAAAACTGAAGCAAGTTGCAAGTTCAAATCACTTTTTGTTTTAACATTGGAAAGATGTATGCACGCTGCAGCTTTGAAGACAAAAGGTAAGGTAAATTTTAACATAAATGTAAAAGCCACTTATATCATGGTCATGGACTTTTGGCCTTTCACAATGAGTAAACTCTAAACTCTTACTCTTAAAATGTTTCATAAGAATCAGTGTATCAGGCCAAGGCACAGTGGCTCATGCCTATAATCCTAGCACTCTGGGAGGCCAATGCACATGAATTGCTTGAGCTCAGGAATTCAAGACCAGCCTAAGCAAGAGCAAAACTCTATCTCTAAAAAAATAACTAGTTGTGGTGGCGGGTGCCTATAGTCCCAGCTACTCAGGAGGCCGAGGAAAGAGGATTGCTCAGCCCAAGAGGTTGATGTTGCTGTGAGATATGATGCCTCAGCACACTATCCAAGGCAACAGAGTGAGACTCTGTCTCAAAAAAAAAGAAAAAAAGAATCAGTATACTACAAAGCCACCATACAACTAAAAACTTTTTATTATTTACTATGAATTTGTATTCTTCCATGCTTTCTTAACTATTTGTCTAGTGCATCGTGGAAGGTTTTCAGGATAAAATATGTATAACCTGGACTTTACTATGTTGAAGTAAAGACTATTTATAATAGTTTATTTTTTTTTAAAGCAAGTTCAAAAGAACTCATGGTTGTTCAAAAAGCCCTCGGTGAGAAGACACTATATGATGCCACAAAGAATTTTAGTGGAAGAAGACAAATAAACAACAAAAACATGAGCCAAACCCTAGAAACAAAACCCAAACCTGTCTAATGCAGGGGTGGTAAATGTGTGGTAGCGTGCCCTCGCTCTGCTGTGATATCCGTCACCCACTGAACACAGCTCTTTTTTGAGTGAATAAATGTGTGATCTCAGGATCCCTCTTGACTCAGACCTCTATGATCATTTTTTACCCACAATTGAATTGAATAAATAATTAAAATGAAAGTGAATTTGCCAATCTTGGTTGAGATGAGTGGCTCTCAGCCTTGTCTGTGTGCTGGAAGCACCTGAGAACCACTTAAAAATCACGTGTGCTTATTCCCCATCCCAGAGATTCTAACTCCCTTGTTCTAGGCTGAAGCCTGAGCATCACTGTACTTCAGAACTGCCTTCATGGTTTTCATGATTCTAAAGAAAAAATACAGACTCCCTCTCCTGACCATCATTAGGAAGCTGTAATTCTTTTCACCTGTGCCTTAGTAGCCAGGCCTGTAATGCAAAAACTTTGTTCTTCTCATGAGACGTAGTGCTCACCAGCAGCCATAATGCTACCACAACTACATGAAAAAGCCCTTCTGGGTCTGAGGATGCTTGAAGGGGTGGGTAACTCTGAAAGAAAGCCTTCTTCCTAACTGGATTTTGCATACACTGTTTCTAGAGTAATTTTTTTTCTTTTTTTTTTTTTTAATTAAAATCATAGCTGTGTACACTAGTGCGATCATGGGGCACCATACACTGGTTTTATAGACCATTTGACACATTTTCATCACACTGGTTACCATAGCCTTCCTGGCATTTTCTTAGTAATTTTTAACATTAACTAGTCTTCATTAATGTCTCGCTACCTAAAGTCAATTCAGGTACCTACAATTAAAAGGATTCCACCTAGTTTATTTTCTTCATTTTATAGAAAAAAAAAAAAAATCTAAGGTTGGAGCTATCAGTGATTTGTCAAAAGTAACAACCTTGTAAGTGGCAAAGCTTTGTTGAGAATTTAAGTCCCCTTCTAATTCCCACCATGATGGTTTTCTGAGGTAAATATTAATATTTCTTAAAGCTTCAGCTTTTGTTGTGTACCCTCAAATGATCAAAAACAAAAACATAGGCCACTTTTATTACACTATGATTCAACCCTCCCCCCAAATAGTAACAAACACCATTCACTAACTTAGCAGGAATATTCTCAGTAAAAAGTGCTCTGGTCAGCAGGATTTTTTCCAAAAAAAATTCTTATTGACTTGCAGTACTAATGAGAACAGTAATGTTTTACCAAATCCTTTTCTAAATAACTGAGGTCTCATTGAGATATTTTCTTCTGAACTTTGACAGACTATTCTGAACTTGTGAGTTCATTAATACACAGTCCTCATTTTCACAAAACATTGTCTTATTCTACTAAATAATTTACCCTGGAAAATAATGATACTGTAGCTAATAATCGGCTAAATCAATTCAGCAAAGACTAGAGATATAACTGATCTGGGGGGGAAAAAAGAAAGTGTCAGACAAAAATGAACTTGAACCCAGATATAATACAACTTGGCATTTCATTAGTATTCAAATTACAATTTTCTTTTTTATGTAAAGCAAAAATACATTGAAAAAATACATAAAATAATAAATTGATGTTTAAAGCTATTGTTTGGAAAAAATTTACGATAGTAAGTCTTCTCTTAGGACATAACTTACTGCCACACAGAACCATATTATCAAGGCCAAATTATATTCATAAATTAATATTGACATACAAAAAGAATTTGACAAAGAACCAACAGTACATGAGACATAAATGAATGTTAAAATTCTCTAAAATCATCATTAAAATTGAAGCTGTAATTAAGAATGCTTTTTGGGCAAGGTTAGAATTCTTGTTTGAAACTAATCATAACAATTTTATAGTGGAAATATTAACACTGAAGTGAACATTTTTGCTATATTTAGATGTTTTAATTCTGGATTAAAGCCCATCCATCCAGTATTGAAAATAGGAAGACTAAATAAGAAAATATGTAATAAGTGTTTTATTCAAGGACTAACAAATAACATATAACAATAATAACATGTATATGATACCAAAGCACCTGCCTTGAATATTTATTTTTAATGAAAATATCTAGATAAAAAGGTGAAGAGGAAAAAAATGATTAGAATTAGAGATACAAGAGTAATTACTAAATAAAATTTCATGTTTAGGATATAAAACAGTCTAATCAAAGGAAAAACTCAGTTTTCTCATTAGCTATGTCATCTAAAGCAAATCTCATCATTTGGGAAATATAAATGTTTTAATAAAAATGTAGCTTTCAAAATAAATTAGTCAAATGTGTGCCATAGATTTGCAAGATAAATAGATGGACTCCTTGTTTCCAAATATTCGTAAATCCACCATCCCAGTGTCTAGCATTTTGAAATGGTACATTCTGCCCTTTGGGTTAAACTTCACTCTATCATCAGCAACTTTTCTTGGAAATGGAAAGGGCTCTGCATAGACAATGAGCTCAGTGAGTGCATTCTTCCTTATGGGAAACCGGGAGTGACTTTCTGGTGGAAGAAGATGAGCATGAAAAGGACATCTAAGACACGGTATCAGATTGTTCCAGGACTTCTTTATTTATCAAAGAGCAGTGTTGCTTTTTCTTAATTGTCTTTTCTAAGGCAAATTGTTTCCTGACCTTCAGCGTTGGCTCACTTCTGCTGGAGAGACCTAAAGAGTCATGAGAATGGCATGTGAGTTGTGTACATGCAGGAGACAGAAAACTGACCTCCAAAAGAGAATGTATATGTGAGGTGTGGCAATGCCAGGCCTAATGGTTATGGTAAAGAGTCTCTAGATTCCAAAGGTCTCTTGACGCTGGAGGCAAAGGTTGTGCTCAAGATCTGCAGTTTTGCAAAAGCAAATGCAGAGACACGCTATCTGATCTTCTCATGTCCTACCGTTGCTAATGTCTGATAAGCTTTCCTGTTTCAGGATAATAAACATGGACCCAAGCTTTGCTCAAAAAGACTCCTCCCTGAATTTCTCAGTCCCCCAGCACAGACTCTGTGTCAAGCCTCTTCTTCCTTTGTGCCAAGACCCCTTCATCTTTTAACTTTTGGTTTGTTCTGAAATTGAATTAAGCAGAAGCAAGATTGCATTCGGAACATATTACTTAAATATGAGGTATGCAAATTCATTATTATAATTTTATTAAAATGTATTGACTTTAGAAAACAACTACATTTTATCTAAATGAGATACATATTTGACAAAAGAAAATATCATATATATAGTCTGTGTGGACAGATGAAAATATATTAAAAATAGAAACAGACAAATGCCTACACCTTAAGTATTTTCCTCACCATTTAAAAGTCTTCTTCTCTTACAGTATTTCTGAGACAATGGACCTTATTACAACAAGATTTCAAGAGATAAGATGTTACTCCCTCCTGGCTCCACACCCATAGCACAGTGGTTACAGAGCCAGCCACATAGACCGAGGCTGGTGGGTTCGAACCAGGCCCTGGCCAGGTAGACAACAATGACAACTGCAGGAAAAAATAGTTGAGCGTTGTAGTGGGCACCTGTAGTCCCAGCTACTTGGGAGGCTGAGTCAAGAGAATTGCATAAGCCTAAGAGTTGGAGGTTGCCGTGAGCTGTGACTCCACAGCACTCTACCGAGGGTGACAAAATAAGACTCTGTCTCAAAAAAAAGAAATAATAATAATAATGTTACTCCCTCCTTTACTAAAATATTGCCAGGCTTTTTGACACACATCTCTTTATTTTAAATGAACTCATGCATATGTTTTCTCAGTCTATAACAGTAATATTTCAATAAATAAAGTAGTACAGTGATCTCTAAAGAAACTGGAATTTTTAATCACCAAGTTGATGAAACAAAAATATCACCAACACCAACACCAACACAAGAGCTTGAGGTGGAGATGTAGAATGCAGCTTTTGGCCCACATCTTAAATGATAAGAAGAACAGTAAATCATACACTATTCCAATGAAAGGTTCTTAAGAATCCTTAAGGTTAGGTTGAAATACTTTCTGTAAAAGGTCACTATGAGATCTACATAAGTAAAGATAGATAGATACATAACATAGTTTTGTGACAAATACATTGGAGGTAGCAAAGAATTCAATGTATGCACTGTAAAAAATTTATAATAATAGCCTAACTTGAAAAGATTTTTACTACTAGTCTTGATGATCAATAAGGATAATGCCAAAGCTTTTGCTTTAGATATTTATTTTTAATGAAGACGGGTAAGCTCAATGGAAGAAAGAGAATAAAGAAGTGGTTATTTCAACAAAATTTATTACCCAGTTGAAAAAATATCAGTTTTGCCATTTGTTAGTTGTGCAATGTTAAGCAAAGTTTCTCACTTAAGGAAATGTGTGCTTTAGCCGAGACACAAACACCCAAAATGAGGTAGTCTCTTACTATGACAAACTGGTCACATGCTACCCTTCCATCTGCAGCAAGACTAATTTAAAAAGCCTCTGTATCCCAGGACTCAGTTTTAGTTGTTCTGAGCATAACCAACAATTTCAAGGACATGAGGACACTTTATCAGAACTCTGCAAGGTCCACTTGACCCATCCAGAATGTTCTCTTTTCTTGAACATTCTAGATAGTAACAGTATATGATGCTGATCCTTTTGCCACTTTTCATATCTGTTCATCATCTCTGATGATGATTAGCAATAAGAATATATCATTCCCACACTGTTTATGTCCCCACCAAATGCAAATTTCTGCATGAGGAGGCACCCAAGCTACCATTCTCAATCAGAGGTTGGCACTTGCATAAATTGAATGTGTAAGCAGAGGCTCTTTGTTTTGGATTTCTTTGCTCTCAGATATTATCTAATTATATATTCAAAAGTTACTTTATAATCTCTGCCCAAAGAACATAACAGGATGGCGCAGATAACTATGGAGAGATATAAAGTGAACCTTGATAGCCAGTGGGTCCCCAGGTGTGGGACCTTTTCCTTCTGGTCTCCTAAGTCATGAGGTCTTATTGAGTGTTGGAATCAGCAAAGCCAATGCCGGCCCGTGCTACGTGGGTCTGGAAAGAGTGGCCTGAAGGGTCTTATTATAGGGGAAAAATGATCCAAGCTCTTCATTTTAGACCTCAGACACAAGAGCATACGGCCTCAGTGCTCAATTACCTTAAAGCTTTGTAATTTAACCCACAATCCCATCATTGAAACAAGATTGGTTACTCATTTTTGGCCATAGAATTTTACTAATTAAGTACCCGCTGGTCCATCTGAAAGGAGAAACTGTACCTGCTACTTAAAGCCTGGGAAAAGCCAAGGACAAGAGAGATTTCCCCCAGGAATGTACTCTAGCTACAAATCAGCCCCATCAGACATTGTGTTTGGCTTCAATAGACACAATTTTGCCAAGCCCCATTCTAATTGTGTTCTGGAAAACCATCACCAAGGGGCTTCAGATGCTGGATGAAGGAATAGAAGTGAAATAGATCTCAGCTTCTACCGGTCAGAAGAGGGTCCAGAACTGAAGAGTAGCTGAGGAGTGAATGAGCTGGGTGAGCTGGGGTAGATGATGGAGCCAGAAAATCCAAAATATCAAAGGAAGGACCTGTCTTTGCTCTTGTCACATGTGAGTTTGTTCTCTAGGCTTCTGTTTTATTTTGTCCTTTATTTTCTTCAAAAAATTCCCAACTCAAAATAGCCACAGATTCTAATGTTAGAAGATGAAAATAGTATCAATGTATATATAATGTATATATAATGGAATTGGGTAGCTATTAAATGTCTTTGCAAAAAAAATCTAAAGACAAAATCATATTCATGACATACTCTTTAGTCAAAAATGCAGGTTGTGTAAGAATTAATATAATACAATACTTTGGAAGTATTTTATGTATACCGGATATAACACATAATTTTGTAAAAAGATAAAAAGTATTTTAGGAAAAATAGCAGTAGTATCTTTCACTGTGGGATTATATATTTCTTTTTACTTTTGCTTTTTTAGAATCAAAGAAATTTCAGTTTAATGAAATAAACCCTTTTATGGCTTGTTTTTGCTTTAAGAGGTATATCAATTTTCCTCTGGGCACTCACAGTATTATGGGAGAATTTGACAAATAACACAATCAATATATATTATAATAATAGCACAAGGGCAGTAACAAAGTCAAGATGATGTGCTCTTCCAGAGAAGAGAGTGACTTTGGCTGGGTGGGTTAGAAATGTGCTCATCCAGGAAGTAACATCGGAATTGAAACAAATGTAGAAGTGCTTTGCACAAGGTGATGTATTTATAATGACAGACTATTAAATGTATGAAGTTCTGAAGAAAGATCTTGCTGGTGATCCTTCTCTAACCAAGATACATGTAATTAATGTAATTGATTAATCTTATTCAAGTTTGGTGCTATAATTCATTAAAATAATCCATTTACCACACCCAATTAATATTCTATTTAAAAGCAAGGATGAATTCTCAGGCAATAATAATACGCTATATGGAGCAAAATGTAATACTATTTCAGAAAATTTAATGTTGAAATATATCAGTTTTATTTTCATAGTAAATTCAGATGTGTAAACTAAAAGAACAAATAGGCTGATGTTAATTTCATTAAGTAATAAAATCAGTATTAAAAAGACCTGAAACCCTGCAATGGCATTTAGAAGAAGCTGTTTAAAGGACTATTCCTTCCTAGTTGTACTATTGATTTCATAGATACATTTTATATATTTATGCTGAAGTTAGTATTTAAAAATAACACTTGCTTATGATGAAATGTGGAAGAAATACATTAGCATAAGATGAAATTTAAAGGCCCCAAATATTCAAATCCAACTCCTTGAAGATAACCACTGTTAATAGTCTCTTTTGCATTTTTAAGAAATTTTCTATGGGTATACACACCTATACACACAAGCTCACACACCCACATATAAATACAGACACACATGCATAAATTCATCTAGCCAAAGGATTATATTATATAACATATAATACATCTTGTTCTATGACATTGGTTGATAGTAATAACTTAGAAAGAAAAAAATTTATAGAACGCATTCTATAACAGTTCCAGTTGGATTTTGCTCCTCTGTATTTTTTAATAGCAGATTTATTTGTGTAAATGTGCCATTGATACCCCTCCTCTAGTTTCATATGGGTAGTTCCTTGGCCCTCTAGTCATATATCAAATGTTACCTCCTCAGAGTTCATCTCTATGAACCCCCACTACCCACCAGTATGTAAGCCTCTATCTTGTTCACTTTGGACTACAGGGCCTAGAATTTAGCCTGGCACATAGTGAACTGTAATTACTTATTAAGTAAATAATCCATCAATCACTTGAATTAATCAATCACTTGAACAAATCACTTTTTAAATTAAATCATAGCTGTGTACATTAATGCAATCATGGGGCATCATACACTGGTTTTATATACAATTTGACATATTTTCATCACACTGGTTAACATAGCCTCCCTGGCATTTTCTTAGTTATTGTGTTAAGACATTTATATTCTACATTTAGTAAGTTTCACATGTACCCTTGTAAGATGTACTGTAGGTGTAATCCCACCAATCACCCTCCCTCCACCCAACCTCTCCCCTCCCCTCCCTTTCTCCTTTCACCATATTCTTAGGTTATAATTGAGTTATATCTTTCATATGAAAGTCATAAATTAGTTTCATAGTAGGGCTGAGTACATTGGATACTTTTTCTTCCATTCTTGAGATACTTTGCTAAGAAGAATATGTTCCATCTCCATCCATGTAAACATGAAAGAGGTAAAGTCTCCATCTTTCTTTAAGGCTGCATAATATTCCATGGTGTACATATACTAATCACTTTTGATAAAAGTTTTTCTAGTTATCTGAGGCTTATAAGTAATATGGAATTAACAACCATTCAAAATACCTATAATTTAAATACATATTAAAAGTTTTCCTGGAATCAAATGGCTGGGTTAAAGAAAATGTACATTTGAAAATGTTGATAAACATTGGCTTGCCTTTTGAAATTCATGAAAAAAATATATGTATATATAGTATATATACATGTATATATATGTAAATATATGTATGTCTATTCTCATCATAGAATATAAGAGAGCTTATTTCTTGGTACCTTGGATAAAACTCATTGTTATCAAACAACTTATTCTTTGTCTATCTGATAAATAAAAAAAAAGCTCATGAATTTTTATATTCTCATTGCATTTATTATGATAAAATTATATAACTTATCATATTTTTTCTGTTTATGTGACCTACATGTTCATACACTTTGACTAAATCTTTTTGAGTTATTAGACTTTTTCTTAGTGATTTTCCAGAGCTATTTGTGCATTAAAAAAATTCTCCCTAGTTAAGCATGTGAATTGATCATTTTTTTGAAGATTCCTTTTTGATTCTACGTAAGTGTTTAAAGTTTATGTAGGTAAATTTATCATTATTGTCTAAGTTTTTATGCATTTTCTATTTTTGTCTTAAATTATTTCCGTTGTCAAATCAGATACTGGAATTTAAGATAAGAATGATAGAAATAGATTATGAACAAGACCATAATTGCACCCAGAAATAAATGTCTTAAATGTAAAGATGAAAACCTAATGTACATGATGCAATGGTACATTTCAAAACTATTAAGAAATGAGTATAATTGTGATAGATGTGTTACTTAGTTCAATGTAAACATTTCACATTGTATATCGAAGCAGTATCCTGAACCCCATAAATGCATCAATGTATAAAGGTATGATTTAATAAAAAATAATTTTAAAAAAAAGGAATGGAGGCAGAGAACTAGCTCATGTTTTTTATGTCTTGGAAAAAAAAAAAGAAAATAAAACTAGAGTAGTAAGCATTTAGAAGAATTATGCCTGCTAACATTTAAAATAGCCTTGTGGGGGTTTTTTTGAGAGGAGTTTAGAAATAAGAGTATGAAAAATTTTAATGTCTAAAACTTAAGTTCATATCTCAAATGAAATTACCAAAAATGTTGTTTAAAAAAGTATTACTATTTCTTGGAGATACATTTATAAGAAAAAGTTAGAATTTCCAATGCTGGGAGAAAAAATTTTTTTTTCTGAGAATTCACATGGCTTAGAGGTGGTACAGGTAACGCACTCAGAACAATTTTAAGCCAGTAGCTTATTTATACCCTGAGCTAATCCACAGGGATTTAGAATGCCTTATAAAAACACAACCAACAAAATAGTAAAACATAAATAAAATATCAAGGTGAGGAAAAATAAAAATCTGAATAGGAGAAATAGACCAAGGGAAAAAGAGAAGACAGATAAACAGACGTAATATCCAAAGTGGCTGCTGAAGTTGAGATATAAATTTGCATTTGATAGCTCTAGAAGTTAAAGCAGAAGAGAAATGGTTTTTGTTCCATGGTTCTCATGATCTCTGAGAATATATATACCAGGTCTCTGGGAGAAGCAAAGCTATTCCTAGACTACCTTTTAAAAATATATTTCTAATGTAAGTTAAGCAACACGTCATTTGTGACTTGCAACTTAAATTTGTTACTAGGAAAAAAATCATGTTTCACAGAGATTCGTATTCATTTAAAAGTTTATTTTTTTTCCATTTACAGCCAAGACATGGCATTTTACCTTGCACATTACCCAGTCATTGATTCCTATTTTCCTTTATCTCTTGCAGTGGGTTGGGCACAGCTGTGCCTCACAGAGCACATACAGGTAAGTTGAATTAATAACTTTAAACAGAAAATTGCAGCATATAAAATTCTATTTTCATAGAAGTGTCTTAATTTTGATTGCTCTTTCTCAGGAAGAGATTTAGGTGCTGATGGTGAAGATCTTGATGTTCCAGATTCAGAAACTCCCTATAGAAACTCTCCACCCATCCTCTGTCATGTCACTCATTTCATTTTCTTCACCATGACTATTTAAGTTGTTGACTGTCTGCTACGTAATGCACATTTAATAAATACAGAAGTTTACAACAGTGCTCAGCCTTGCTCAGTAAATGTGTTGACTAAATAGATTTAGAGGTCTGTGTTATAAATTTAAGTGGGCAATTTTAAAAAAGGGAAAAGAGGCAAGGTCAGAACTCAGCATAGGAAGGCAAGATGCCACGTCCTCTGTCAAGTACTTATCACTAAAATGTTATTACAGTGGCTGTAATACAGTAGCTACAGTATAAGAGATTGAAAATAAGCATATTCTTTGCTACCTATTTAGATTCTCTGCTGTTGACCACAACTGAACTCTTGAAATTCAGAATTGTATTTCTGTTCCAGAAGCTATCAACACTAGAGCATGTTTTTCTCCGGCACTCACAGTTTCTAGGAACCAATAACTAAGAAGGGAAGATACATGGGTCTTAGTTTGTTGATACCACCATGTACAAAATGTAGCGTGTTAATCCAGTGTTTACCAGTAGAGAAAACAAACAAACAAAATAATATACTTTACAATTATAGGTAAGTTGAAAGTTGCAATGTCAGTTTTAATCTTTGGTGAAAATCTTTTCTGATCATAATAACTGTAATAATGTGAGAAAGCCTATTATGAAGTCATTAAGTCAGTAAGTATTCAAGCGGACATCAGACATCTAGTATGTAGCAGGACTTTTCCACAGTCTTGAGACTCTGGGCTTTACCTAAGGAATATGGTGTTCACAGGTGGGGGGTAAGTGACAAAAATGAGATTAATCTATAAATAATTGTGACTTAACACCAAGAGGATTTGTTTAATACACAGCTGCTCAGAGCATAAATTAATTAAAAACCAAAATCATCCTCCTTGTGTATGATTTACAAGAATGCAAAGGCCCATCAGTGTCTTTGATTAGATTATTAGAAACTCACTTAGAACCTACTAAGGTCTTTAGTTTAAGAAATACTAGACGAGTTTCTTCCAGCCTCTTGCCAGTTGCAATTTTAATGTTTTACCATCTCATAAGTCATTCAGTATAGGGAAAAGCTCCACCCTGGGGTCCTGATAACTGCATACGTCCACATAGACCACATAGACAAGGCTTGACCACAGTCTAACCCAGTGTTTGCAGATTGCCCTGTAAAAGCAATCGAAGGTAAGCAGGCTGGTGACAAGTTGTCACAAGACTATTCTCTGACTTCTTGCCTTGCGAAACTGCCATAAAGGCTGTTCCTATCCATCTCCCTGGTTTTGTTTGAGCAACAGATTTTTGACCTTATCCTCCTTTAGAGTATAATTGCAGGCTTGAAACTACTTGGCCGTAAGTTAAAGATGACTCTTCAGTGTCAGAGTAACTCAGCACCATGCTACCTGTCATGCGGCCTCTCCAGCTTGTCTTCCCGGGGGACTCAGGATGAGAGGAGTTAACATCATGCTGATCTTGTTGCTATGTGTGTAAGTAATAAACTCTCAGAATTCATTAGGCCTCATTGTCTCCACACTGGCTGGACTGACGGACGTGTGGAGAGGCCGTCTGCAGCTGCAGCACTGCTCCCTGCAGTCTCTGTAGCTCCATGATGCTGTCTAGTGGCTGCTTCAATGCTTTAGATTTTATATTCTATAAAAGAGCAAGAGTTACTGTCTTCTCCACCCCCTTTCCATTCTTCCTGCTTGGACTTGGTTAGCAAACTCTGAACTGTAAGCTTTTGATGTAATGAAAATCAACTAAATGCTCCAATATGCAATACTTACCTCTGATACATCTTCTTTCCACCTGGTCATTACAAGACAGCCTCTGACCTTGCTACACCTTAGAGAAGGAAGACAGTGTTTTCTAGAAATCTAATCATCCTTTCACACCAGAATTACATCCCAGGATACTTGTGCACATATATGCATGGAGATAAATTACCTCTCTTTTCCAATCTAAGTGCCACCTTGAATTTAACAAAGGTTGTACTTCAAGTTTTGTGTACATATAATTCATTAATTATGTGATTTCTTCTGCCTTGGCATTATAATGAAATGCACTTTTCATTTCAATAACTTTTAAGGATCTGCTTCTTCAAAAAGCATAGAGGTTCTTATATATCTTTACAATTGTCACAGCATGAAAAACTTGCAAATATACCAGAGTTCAAATTATGTAAAAGTATGTCGTACATATAAATACTAGACCTGTCAGATCTTGTATTCTGATAAAGTTCAAAGACTATTTTCTTTAATAAATATTTCTCTTTTTTTCTAAATTCATAAAGTGTGAAAAAGAGTATAGCAAGATGGCCATTTCTCAATCACTAAATTTGTAGTTTATAGCAAAAGAAAAGAGGGGGCAGCATATCAGGGCAGTTGAGCTGTCCTAACAGCACGTTGACAGGTGTGAAAAAGGGATCTAACAAGTACCTGAGGTTGTTTATAGCCAACACAAAATCGCCATAGCAACTATCTTCTAAGAATACTGTCATGCATTTTGTTAGAAAATATTATATCTCTTATTAAAATAGTTGTATGTATAGGAATTCAACAGAGAGATCATACTTAATCATTATATGAAAATCATTAAATTATAATACATTTATAAGTTTTGATACTCAATTTTTATATAACAAGTAGATAAAATAGGTAGTTATATAGAGAAAATGCTGTTCTGTGTATGATAAAGCAATATGTTCTAAACATAGTAAGAGTCAAGTATATGTTTGATCTATAGATATAGATATATACATAAAGAGTTAACCTCGTGGTTACTAGCTCTTAATTGTGTGATCTTAGGGAGAGAGTACTAACACATGAATGATTTTTAAATTTTTGCCTGTTTTTTTTTTTTATCCCACCATGAATATATTATGAATGTTGATATTTTTTAAATTTACACACAGAAAAACAATTCTTTTCTCCTCCTCTTCTCTTCATTTGTCCCCCCTTCCTTCTCTTTCACTTTCTTCTTTTAATTTTGGTAAACTATCTTGTGTGCTTTAACATATGCATATTTTTTGATAACCACAATCATCAAAAAGAGAAATTCTAACAACTCCCCCAAATTCCCTCCTTATAACACCTTGTAGTCAGACCTAATTCCTACCTCTAATCCCTCATAGCTAATAATATTTATACTACGTCTGGAATGTTGCCTTTCCCAGAATGCCCTGGGTATTCTGGAAACACAATTTCATTCCATTTAGACCCATTTTTTAAAACCATTTTCTCATAGTTTTAAATTTAAATTGGGTTTCTGAAGAATTATTTGTCTAAAAAATAATTATTTGCTAAGAAGTGATTCCTAGACTCAGAATTACTGATGCAAGGAGCATGATCTTAATTGTTTCATGCTCATTTCAAATCGATTTCCATGGATGTTCGTCAAACTTCGCTTTGTCAAAAGCATGAGGAACTAAAAGTATGTTAGTAACTCTGTCAACTTTCTACTTTGCACCATTCTGGAAAATAATTGTTGGGTCGGTGGAAGAGTAATATATAAATTAAAGGGCTGAAATTAGTGTTTCCTGGGCTTGAGTCAGGGATCCAAGAAGAGAGAACTATTTATATTCTAGTCTTCATTCAGAGAACATAGTTTTTGATATCAAATAAGGCATATGTGGTCTCTGGTAATTTTTTCAATCCAATACCTTTTCCCTTATATACAAGGAAAATACTTCCTAGATTCTGAGAATAGGCTGTCAGTCATGGTTTTTGGTATTGTGACTTTTTATCACTCACCATTTTCAGTGTCATATCACAGTTTTCATGGGAATTCACAATACAGTGTCTCAGGAGCTACTAAGAAATATTATTTAAAACCTGACGTTCTTATTCTTAGAAAAAATGATTCAGTTGTCTTCAAGTCCTTACTTGGTTGCTGATAAATTCTTCATCCATGAATTAGAGCAAGGAAACTCTTGTGGAAATTGGCATGTTTTCACTATTGTAAGCTTTACATCAGATTGTGTTTTAAGAGGAGTAGAAAGATATAAACCAAGCCCATACTAGAAATCTTCTTTGTTTTTTTTGTTTTTTGTTTTTTGGTTTTTTTTTTCTTTTTTTTCAGATTTTGGCCGGGGCTGGGTTTGAACCTGCCACCTCTGACATATGGGGCTGGTGCCCTACTCCTTTGAGCCACAGGCATCACCCTAGGAATCTTCTTTTAAAAAATTCCAAGTGCTAATTTGCTTAATTGTTTTAAATGCTGCATTTAAAATACATCTAAAAGGTATATTGGTGTCTCAGTCTATTCAGCTGCTATAACAAAACATTATAGGCTGGTTATTTAAAAACCGTAGAAATTTATTTCTCATAGTTCTGGAGGCTGGGAAGTCCAAAATCAAGGTACTAAGAGATTCTATGCCTGGTGATGGCTGGTTTCCTACTTCATAAATGGTACCTCTTCTGTGTCTTCATGTGGTGGAAAGAGTGAGGGGTCTCCTTTATAATGACACTAATGTTCATGAAGGCTCTACTTTTATGACCCAAAGGCTTTATTTACCTCCTAACATCATTGCCTTGGGGATGAGGATGTCAATGTATGAATTTTATGGGGGCATAAACATTCAGACCATAGAAATGGAATGCCAGCCATTACAAATAGAGTCAACAAAATCCTTAGTAATGGAAAATGCTAATGAAAAATTAATATATTCAGATTTGCATCATGGTGGTCGCCTGAGGAATTGGTTTCTAAGGAATATTTCCTATTACCAAATATAGAACACATTATTTGATTTCTGCATTTAGATTATCAATGCCTACTCATTAAAAAAATCCTTTTTGGAAGTGAAATGACTCATACTTGATTACAGAATATTTACGTGACATAATAGCATGACCTAGGGAAGGTAGACTGTATGTTTGTTTCCCAGTATGTCCAGGCCCTAATTCTTTAGATCTGCAAATGTTACCTGATATAGTAACAGGGACCTGGCAGATGTGGTTACAATAAAGATCTCGAGATGAGGAGAGTATCCCGTACAATTTGGATTGATCTGATGTAACTACAGCGTAAGGGATCAGAGGGTGACGTGGAGATCAAAGGAGAAAGAGACTTGAGTTGCTGTACTGCTGTCTTTGAAAATGGAAGAAGGGGACATGGGACAAGGAATATGCAAAATGTTATTCTCAAAACTAAAAAAGACAAAGAAGCTTATTTTACCCTAGAACCTACAGAAGAAGGGAGTAGGACCATGCTGAAACCATAGTTTTATCTTAGTGAGACCCATTCCAGACTTCTTACTTCCATAACTGTTCAATAACAAATATGTGTGGTTTTATGCCACTAAGTATATGTTAATTTGTTACAGATGCAATAGGAGACTATTATATTGTGTGAAAATTTTTTCTATTATATTAGAATGTTTCAGGCTAAAGAAAAGGATGCTGAGAGATGTAAAATCTTTATGATAGAAATGAATCATGCTTAAAACTTTGACTCAAACTGTACAAAAGCAATCCATGTCACCAACAATTTTGTACCCCCCATAGTATTCTGCGATTTAAAAAATTAGAAGAAAAGAAGAAAAAGGAGTTTAAAAACTAGGGTGAACATAGAAAAGACAAGTGAATAGGACTTGGGTCTAGATGTTCATTTAACAAATGAAGCAGTATCATATTTGTAATTGATGTTGAAAGAATGAGGCACATGTGTGTGTTGTTTGCCCTGGGGTAAAATATAGTGGGCATCAATTGTTTATATGTTAGCATTGTTCTTCTGTTATTCCTTTGGTAGCTCTCTCCTCCAATCTGACCTCAGGGGAAGTTTTCTGAGCCAACATCTGTCAATCATACTGCCTTACACTTTTCATGGGTTGGGGTTGCGATCCGAGTAAAGCCAGATTACTTGCCTAACAGTTGGGAGCTATCCCGTGGAACTCAGGATAAATGAAAAACAATGGTGGTGAGTGAAAATGTGCTTTTAGGGAGAAGTTGTAGATTGTGAGGAATGTTTGTTACAGAGACAGCAACCTAGTGCAGCACGTTGGAGATTATGGACATGGAGGAGAGTAGAGGTATGTATAGTAACTTCAGAATCACTTGCGAAGGAAAATCAACAGGCGATGGTAGAGAAAGAGGTTCATGCCACTAAACAAAACAGTTATAAATGCCCATAATAACTTTAAAAAAACTTTTAAACATGTCAGAAGGAAACATACAATAAACACACTGTATTAAGGAAGAAAATGAAGAAAGATGAATGTTAGAAAAATAACATAAATTAAAATGATGAGACTAAAGCCAAGTATTATTTTATCTCTATAAATGTAAATGACATTTGCTCGTCTATTTAAAAAAAAGAAGATACTCATGGTGGTTAACCAGTCAAAATCCAAGTGGATTTTAGGTGCAGGAAACTTTAAAAATGAAGTAACTCAGAAAGCTTAAAAGAAGAAGGACATAGAAGAAAACTGAAGACAAAACACGCTTCAAGAGTCAGTTATTAGTAGTCAATAATACATAATTATGACTAAACACTAATTTTTAAAAAAAGGATTTTATAAAATGAAGATTTGATTCACATTGAAAATTTTAAAGGCATGACTTATATTCAAATAACTACATTACAATCATAAAGAAAAAGTCATCAGAGTGGTCTGCTCTAAGTGGAGCCTTGAAAAAAATAAGACCTAGAAAACCCTATTGCTTATATTGATCTAATTGATTTAGCTCTATTGAGTATGAAATTTACACTTTCCAAGGACCCATAAAACAGTCACAGTATTTGACCAAAAAATAGTCAGTACATTCAAAACTGTAAAAATATTGGAAACATTATGCTTTGTTTATAATTTAATAAGACAACAAATTCATTAGAAAATTAGTAAAACAAGCAAAAATGAATAATTTATGTACTGATTTTACTTCTTGCCCACTCTTTCCCTTTACTTCAGAACATGCGTTTTAATGTATAGAGCTTTTCACGAAAATTGTTAAATAAAAAGGCAAGGTGTGGTGTAGTGTTTTATGTTGCAATGTTTATAATTTGCTATAATGTTTTTTAAAAGGGGAGTATAATTATAAATGTGTGTGCATGTATTTCCGTGTATACGCATGGCTCTTTCTGAAACTATGTATCACATTTGTTGTTTTTGGACAGTGAACTTTGGAAAATGGAAAAATAATAGCTTGAGACATATTTTTCACTTGAATTTTTTACCACGTCCCTGTAAAATCTATTACACATATAACAAGTTCTACAAGGGGTTTAAAACTGTTTTATGGCATATAGACACTCTTTATTAGTGCAAACATACATCGAAAGCACCTATCAAAGTGTTGGTTGTTGATATTTCTGTCTCATGAGAGGATAAATAATGTTTATTTCTTGTTTATACTTCATGGGATTATTTTCCTTGTTAATAAAAAGAAACTAGCATCTTTGCAATTGGAAAAACCAACTATAAAACTATTTTTCATTTTGTAAAAAAAAAAAAGTAAGACTTTAGAGAGTTGGTTTCCATGAGCTCTGGAAAAGTTTCTAACCACTTTAACGTGGCACTCAAGGATCTTTACATTGCCACTCAAGCTGGATTCCCAGCATAAGTTTCGGCCTTATCAACTTCTGTTTATGCAGGAATTCATGGCTCTGAATTTTCATAGTTCATTGATAAATAACTTCGTGCCATTTTTAATGTTATTTCGTTTGCATGGAATAAATATTGTTTTCATTACTATAGGACTTAAAATTTTTTCTTTAAATATTTCCTTTATTTACAGTTGAAAATCATTCTCCCTCTTCTGATTTTCTTTGTAATACTAGCATTAAATAAAAAAATCTTCAGTGACGCTGTGATTTGTGTGAGTATGAAAAAGAGGAGAGAGAGAATGCAAGACAGAAAAAGATAAAATAAATAGTGCTCATTCTATTGAAGCTTTGTCTCAAATATAATAAAAGAGATTGAGGATGAATGTATTCAATTTTAAGCTTTCCCAATTTATGAAGAATTTTGTTTGCTTAGATAGTTTATATAAGTTAGTGGGTAATCCAACCTTCTGATAGCTTATCATTGAGTTTGTGACTATGATTATTACTAGATTAAAAATGAAACAAGGGTGTAAATCTAGAGATCATTTTTAACCAGACCTCATATTTGCTGATACAGAGGAATTCAATCTAAAAATCTAACCTTTTGTTCAAATGAATCACAATTAATTCTGAAATTTTGATAAGAATTGGCCTAAGAACTGGTTGATAATGACTCACTTCATTAAATTCTTCATTTGATAGAGTATTATAAGCATTAAAAGAGATGGCTTAAATTGAAACTGCTTTTTTACACTAAATTTAGAAGAATAAAAGCTTTACCCAGTGAGATAACTTATTTTTGGTCATTCATTTTAATGACAAAGAATATTTCATATGGCTTTCACAGTATTTTAATTTAAAAAATTATATTGCTTCTTTATTACCCAATAAGAACTTTTTGTTGGAATTTCCATCAAATTTCAGTTTTCAGATATACTTCCATTAAAATGAATAGGGAGTGATGTTGCTAAAAGAAATAAATGTTTTGTTTCTTAATAGATGAATTAGCACATTTAGGTTACTCTGTCATTTCTGAATTAGTAATTTTTGGATAAGGTTTAGTCTATTTGTGACTTGGGAAAAGTACTTAATACCTAAACTTCAATTACTCTTTATTAAAATACTAGTACTGACTTCAAATGGTTTATCTTAATTATTTAATAGTATAATAATGATGAGTATATAGTATAACAGTAAAATAATTTGATACTATAATTATGATTTCTATTATAAGCTTCTATTTTATTGCTTTTTGTGTAAAAAGTTGTTAAAAATCTAATTATTTATGTTTTAAATGATGAGATAAAAACTGTTGAAAAATATTTGCAGAATCAGCATATAATGACAATTTCTCAAATTACTCTGCACGCATAAAAGAAATTAAAAACAAATTGTATTAGTTAATGACAATCCAGTCCTTCAGTAGTGTCATTATCAAAAGTTTGCATAAGACTAATACTCTTGTACATAGCAACTAAAAACTCTGGAAAACTCTGAAAAAATCATTATGATAGAACCAGAAAACCACCGAAGGCAGGCAGAATTGGAGGGTAAGTAATCCTTGAGGAGGTATTTTCATTGGGTTATATTTGAGTTTACATAGATTTTTTTACTTGAACTCAATTGGAAGGTCCAAACTATATTGAAAAGTCTTAGACCAGAATGCAAGCCTACCAGAGGAATTGGAACATTAGAGGGATATTGATGAAAGGAGTATCAACAGAGAATATAGCCCCTAAATCTGCACATAAACTTTGCCTTCATCCTTAGTTCTCCTATGAAATATACATTCATGAAGGATTATTGAAATGCTCTGTGCACAGCAGTGAGTGGAAGGTTACAAGAACTGAGCCAAGGTTTTAACCACTCTCCTGCTGCAGGAAATGCAGAGGAAATGTCCAGCCAAATTAACTACTCAATAGTGAAAAACTCACCATTCTTCGAAGGAAGCTAACAGAACTCAAGGTCTAAATACTACCATGTTCACAAGGCCAGGGATGCTGGCCCCACAAAATAAAAAGAAGAAAACAAATGAAATACATAAATTAGGAGGAAAATATAAGTTCTCAGATAAAAGAAAAAGGGGTCAATAGCAATCAATCCTGAAACTTCTCAAAGGTTGAAATTAGAAACAAGATATCCAAAGCAGATATTATAAAAACGTTTTGATTTGAAGGCAAATATTGTCATAGAGAATGAACAGTTGGGATATCTCAGCAGAGAAATTTAAACCATTGAAAAATATAATTTTTAAAACTAAGAGGTAAAATATGAGATCTGACAATTAAATTTGCAACTCATCCTAGAAAAAATGCTACAAACCTCATTGTTGAATATCATTATGGTCACCTTCAAAGTACTCCCTTTGGGAACCTATGTACCAGCACCTAGTGTGCATTTAATTTTGGATGACCATCAGAATTGTCATCACATTACCTTTTTGTCCTAAATGCCATCAAATGTCTTCCTTTCAATATTTCCTTTAACTTCAGATAAAGAAAAATTCATTGGAGGACAAATCAGGGGAGTACAGTGGGTGTTACGATCAGTTATTTTTTTTACTGGCTAAAAACTCCCTCACAGATGCAACTGTGTGAGCTGGTGCATTGTTGTGATGTAATAGCCATGAGTTGTTGGCCAAGATTTAAGTTCAGATTTTTTAATTGTTTCTTTATTGATGTTTACTTGGTCTGCTATGATGATGATTTTGACACAGAATTCAATGAAATTTTGCAATGCTTTCTTCAGTTCTGCTCCTTACTATCCACCCTGACATTTTTCCACCCGTGATGCTTTCTCTCCCTTCAATAAACATCTAGTCCTTCTGGATACTGCTGTCTTCTTCATGGCATTATCTTCCTAAACTTGGGCTAACATGTCCCAGATTTCACTTCCATGCTTGCCAAGTTTACTAAGAAATTTAATGTTTGTTCATTGCTCTAATTCTAGGATAACACACCAATACACACAACAACAATAATGAACACCACTCGCCAAGATACAGCCACATATTGACACAAACACAGGTGAGAACTCTGATGTACCAAGGTGATGAAACTTTACTAAGTTCTTCATACACTGCTGCCAACATAAGTGCACGGTGGCCAGTTCAAGAACTTAATTGTCAGACGTCATATGTGAATTTGACAGCTCACTTCATTGCCTTAACAGCAGATTGGTGGATGACAACAAAGAATGGCAAGTGAGGTTGGAAATAGAGGACTAGAAATTATCCTGCTTGAAAAGTAGAATAAAAAGGTTTTTGTCTTTTTTAAGTTAATAGAGTCTCAGCAGCCTATGAGACAACATTAAGTGGTCATAAGTATGTGTGATTATAATCTCAAAAGAAGAGAGAGGAAAAAAGAAAGAGAGAAAGATAATAGATTATTTATAATATTCTTATAATTTTTCTCTAAGTTTAAACTTATATAAAACAACAAAGAAATAAAAAGCATCACTAAACAAAAAAAAAATTGCCTTTATTTCTTTTTTTAAACAAAAACATAGTTTAACCATCTCATTCACCTCTATAAAAACTAACACCTTTGGGCCATTTAATAAGATGAGCTATAGAAAATTAAATTAGTGTATTTACAATAATAGTTAAAATTCAATTTAAATTTAACATGTATATAATAGATGATGGCAGAGTTAATTATTCACATTCATAATTATCTTAGAAAGAGACTAATCCTTCTACAATTTTATTTCCAAACACAGAGTAATATTGAAAAGAAAGGTGAAGACTTAATTAAGTTTTAAAAATAGATACTGAAAAATTAGCTGCATTTGCTAATTAATTTGTGATGTATAAAACTGTTCGATTGAGTGATATTAAATAAATACACTATTGGTATGTCAATGGCCTAGAGCCTTTATTTTTCCACATTTAGACAAATCTGCTCCTGAGAGTCTGGCTAATTTTAAAGAGAGTTGAGAGTCTTAATTTGGGTCACATTGCTCAAGGATATTACAAAGTGGGGTCCCAGGTTTTCTTTAAAATTTATGCATTAGGCACACACACTGTCATACTCTCTCACGCATGCACACAAAAATGCAACTACAGAACATTTACATAGAAAATTCAAGTTGATCTGACACAAAGAAAAAACCTGATTTCCTTCAGTTTAGCAAATTTATTGTTTCTGAAAATACAATATATTAAAGAAAATGAAGGCCTTTGAAGTGTTAAAAATATTTCTTTCCCCTAATTTAGGTAACCATGTTTTCAAGAAGATGTTTTCCTAAGAGTATATTAAGCATTCTTAAAATTACTTAATATAAGTAACTTGTAAATTTAAGATAGTGGCTTGAAAACTATAGCAGTATTATTTTACAGCATTCATGTTAATAGATTCATTAGCTTAAATTTATATGTATGTGTGATTATATATGTCAAAGTAATTCAAAGTCAAACTTGAGTACATAATACAAAAAATTTATCACCTAAGAACACTGTGGTTATTTTGTGCACTATTCACGTGTTTTGAATTACATAAATTATATTCAGTATTTGTGTGTTAAAAATGTAAAATTGTACAGAAAATACCAAGTCTGCTCTTCTTATAGCACTGCATCTATTCCATTTCATTCTCCAGATATATGCATTATTAACTATTTTCTGTCTAATTAGTGTGGAGTAGCCTTAACTCCATCAGAAGATCAAAGTCCATCTGTATTGAGAAGAGTGAGACCAGAGTTCAAGGCCATCTGAGGAATTCCAACATCCAGGGGATAGTGTTGGTTTCATTTTCACAGACATTCTAAATTATGATAAACTTTTATTAATGTGTGTGTGCATATGTATATGTGGATACACTTGTACTATGTATATTATTATTTACCTATGTATATTATATTTACCTTAATGAAAAATTACTAAATGTTATTATGAAACTTGCTTGGTTTCTTAATAATATATCAATGTCATACATATCATAATATCCATAGTTCCTTATCTATATGTCTGCTTTTAAAATTATTGTTCAGCATTCCATTGTATACATACAATATTTATGCTATTCCCTTTTGACAGAAATTTGAGTTATATACCATCTTTACTAGGACTAACTTAGATGGAATGAATCTACTTCTTCATGATTCTTTGAACTTAGGTGAATTAGAGACTCAGTGTGATGGATATTGAAAATTTGCTTCGAAAAGATGAATGATTCATAATTCATGGCTTATATGGTACCATTTGTCATATCTCTTAAAATGCTGAATATTATAGAAATGTTCAGTATCTCAAAAGTTCAAAACAATAATATTCAGTTCTATTAGTTTTCATTTTCCTGTAACTCAGTATTTTGTTAGCCATTTTTTCTCTCCTAAATTTTTTGTTTTTATTTTTAGACAATTTTTCTACCATGCTGTTATTTATATGTTATCAATAATTGTCTTCAGTTTTTGTTTAGTCTTTAGATTACTTTTCTAAATCACTAGTAGAGCTCAGGATATGCAATATTCGTGATGGAAAAAATACAAATTTAATATTTTCTTGTTGTCAGACACTAATAATAATGTTGAACTCTGGAAATTTTAAACAAAGAGGTTACTCTTATGTCCTTGAAACTAGTTACTTCTCTAGAAATATGATAGGCACCCACAGGGGCCGATAGATTGTCCATAGCAAGGAAACAAGCTCTCTGAATATTTAAGAAAATGTTTGTGATTTTTCCATGTGATCATTTTTTCACTGGAAGACATAGGTACATTATATCAACCTCTCAAATCACAGGAGCTATAACTTTTCAGAAGAAAAAAACATGCAAATACTCTCATAATTCAGTGTCCATGGTTTACCTAAACTTGAATACAAACTAGACAAAACAATACCGTAAAGAAAATTTACAGAAAAATACGACTCATGGACATAAATGTAAAATCTTGAACAAAATATTGGTATGCAGAACCTACCCGTGTCTAAGAGAGATGCTGTAACATTCAAACAAAACTCAACTTCAACTTCATTCAGGAAATCAGTAAAGAGTAGAACTTTAGGAAACATAATCTGCACGTTAATAGATTTGAGTATGAAATAGAAATGGAATATGCTAAAAACCTTTGGAAATATTTACCTATAAAATGACAAAAACCACCCACTTTTACTCAACCTAGGAATCTGAGCCAGTGCCGTAACCCTAGAAGAAGAAAAAAAAAAAAAAGAATTGTTGAAAAAAACCACAGGGCAATCTTATTTTATACATGTCTAGATATTACTTTAAATGTGAAAATACATCTATAAATAAATTGTTGGATGTAACTGAACAACTGATTATTGAGCAAGGTTTGGAGGAGAAAAAAATGCAAGTGGAGTCATGTAGTGCATAATAATGTCTCAGTTAATGAGCATATGTGACAGTGGCTCCATAGGGTCATAATGGAGCTGCAAAGCTCTACCTCCTAGAGACATGGTCGTCCTCCTAACATCAGAGTGCAAGGACTTACCCATGTGTTTGTGGAAACGCTGCTATAAACAAACCTATTTCATTGTTAGTAGGTTTATGTATTCACTGTAATATATGTTTTTTATCTTTATTTTAGAATTTATTCCTTCCACTTACACAAAAAATTAAGTTAATGGTAAAATAGCCTCATGCAATTTCTTCAGGAGGTATTTCCCAAAAAAGCATTTTGATCACAGGAGAAGACAGCTTCTTAAGTCATATTGTCCCTGAAGACCTTCCCAGGGGGCAACACGTGGAGATAGAAAGACAGGGACATCGATGATCTCAACCTTGTGCAGGTCGAGGCTAATGTGCATGTTTGCATCTTATTTTTTTAAACAACAAAAGCTGTAAAAGTTAAAAAAAAAAAAGTTGAAAATTTTAAAATTTTAAAAATCTTATAGAATAAGTATATGAAGAACAAAATTTTGTACAGCTTTACAAGGTGTTCGTGCTTTAAGCTAAATGTTATTATGAGAGTTGAAAAGTTAAAAAAATTGAGAAGTTTATAAACTAAAAATGTTACAGTAAGCTAAGGTTAATTTATTATTGAGGTGAGGAAAAAATTATAAATTTCGTGTTGCTTAAATGCACAACATTTATAAAGTCTGGAGGAGTGTATAGTAATGTTCTGAGCTTTCATAGTCACTGTCCTCTCACTCACTGACTCACCCAGAGCAACTTCTAGTCCTGCAACCTCCTTTCATGATAACTTCCCTATAGGTATATTACATAGGTAAGTTCCCTTTTATACTGTATTTTTACTGTACCTCTTCTAAAATTAGACATGTTTACATATGCAAATACTTGCTCTTGTGTTACAACTAAATATAGTATTCAAAACAGCAATAGGCTGTACTATATAGCCTAGGTGTGTAGCAGGCTATACCATCTAGGGTCGTGGAAGTACACTCTGGATATTCATGCAATAATGAAATCTCTTGTGCATTTCTCAGAATGTATCTTCATTGTTAAGCAAGGCATAGTTGTATACAAAACTAGTTATGTTCTTATCAGAATTATGCCGTTAGAAAATACAATTGCAATAGGATAGCATTCATAATAGAGTATTTGGAAATAAGTCTAGATTCTGTATATAGATAAATACACTTTATAATTTATATCTTGAGAGTGAGAAAACAGAATATTTAAAATATGGCATCAAAAAAGCACATGTGGTATTAGACCACGGATGTCAATTATTTAAATGCATGTGACTGCACACATTGATAGCTACACAACATTGTGGTAATTCAACACATTAATGACAATAACATGTATTTACTAAGATTTCAAGTGATTTTTAATTTCTTTCTCATATTATTAGACATTCAATTTTTCAACAACTTACTGTACTTTATTTACATAATTAAAAACTAGAAGGCAATTATAATAGCACAAGTAAAAATCAAAACACAAAAACCTGAAAAATACTGTGAAAATGTACTACAAAGATTTTTTTATATTAAACAATTAATGTGCTTAAATGTTTGTTTATGATAAATACTGCAAGTTGCATTGTTTTTTCTAAAAATAAATTTGTTTTCGAGAGAATAAGCCCATACTATTTACCTTTCTTTTTTTCTCTTTTTTTTTTCTTAAGTCATTTGTACATAGATCATGAATGCATTTATGCCATTATGTATACCATGGAATACTATGCATTCCTTAAAAAATGGAGACTTTACCTCTTTTATGTACTATTTATCTTTAAAATGGATCTGTTTCAGAAATCATAGTGGACAATTGCCTATACTAAAGAAATACAGCAAAGCTCTTTGCAGGCTAAAAAACAGGAATCTATTGATGAGGGAAGAGTTATCACAGAAGAAACTGTCATCCAGACAATGTCATTTAAGTTGAGGCATTGATATAATTTGGGAAGTCATCTGTGGTGAACAGACAATTGATACCTTAGGATCCTGCCAAAAAAAAAAAAAGTACAGAAAGAAGATGGCCAAGTCTGTAAAACCTAGCAACATTGACATTAAGAAGGTCCAAAGAAATTGTATATTAAAAATACATAAAATGCTAGAATGTAGAAGAAAATTATGTCACTTCTTAGGGAATAGTGGCAGCTTCAGAGCTCACACCCTTAATGGGGCCTTCCCTAAACTCTTGGACACACCCCCTCTTCTGCCTAATGTTCCAGTGCCTTGGTCTCCACATGTTCATGACAGGATGGAGAACCTCTCACCCTTATCCCACCCAATTATCCCTCAGCCAATGGCTGTTGGGAAGTTGACGTATAAATACCCCAACACCCTCATCTCTTGGGTGAATAATTTCAAGATACGTATTTTGCACTACTTTTGAGAGTTTTCCTATGGGATTTAGTTCTTGTTACACCACTGTGTTATCTGGTTTAATAACGCACACTTCCAGGGCAGGTGATGGCTGGCCAGAGTTGCTTTGTGCTCATCCCTCCCCTCCACAAAAAAGATCAAAACTGGACAGGCGGCTCCTATTGCTCAGTGGGTAGGGCACTGGCCCCACATACTGACGGTGGTGGGTTGAAACCCCACCCTGGCCAAACTGCACCAAAAAATAGCCAGGCATTGTGGAGGGCACCTGTAGTCCCAGCTACTCAGGAGGCTGAGGCAAGAGAATCACCTAAGTCCAAGAGCTGGAGATTGCTGTGATCTGTGATACCACAGCACTCTACTGAGGGTGACAAAGTGAGTCTCAGTGTCTAAAAATAAAAAAAAAATCAAAACAGGAATTAAAAATTATATTTCAACTGAGGTGACTAAGGAAATAAGCTGGAGAGCCTCAAGGCAGTAGCAAATCCCTGTGGAGTGCAGAAGCCCAGCCCAGCATAGCCCTGCAGGGAGGTGAGGGAGTTACCCTGCCTCTGCCACAGGCTCTGCCATACCAGGTTGAGCTTATAGCCAAAGGGGCTTGTTCCTCAGACATCCCCATTGCTGCCACAGAAGTCACAGGGTCTTGCTACAGGAGAGTCCCCCAGTCCTCACGGTCCCCAGTCAGTGCAGTTTAGAGAGTTGCCAGGAGTTCATGCAGCTGCACGGCTCAGAGGCAAGGGCTTCTTCACTCCCCACTCCCATAACCTAAGTTGCTACTGTAGGATTCCACCTTGAAACTAGACCTCCCAGTTAACTAGACACCTATAGCACAACATATATATCTACTGAAACGTCAGATTGTACCACACAAGTGCATACAAAATGCGAACACTTACAATGTGTCAATTAAAAAAAAAAAAAAAAAAGAGGTTGGGTGCAGTGACTCAGGGCTATCATCCCCGCAATTTTAGAGGCTGGAGGATCACTTGAGCCCAGGAGTTCAAGGCTGCAGTGAGCCCTGATCATGCATTCTAGCCCAGGCAACAGAACCAGATGTGTTTTAAATCAATCAGTCGATCAATACAAAACAATTTTAAATCATGCACACTTCATTGGTTGCCTTCCCTTCCCTATCTCACACAGTTCTCCATTTATTAATCCATGGTTTCCCTCACTTGGCTCCTAAGTTATTTACACAGAGTTAGATCATAGGAGGGAGGAAATCAAAACAGCACAGAGTTTGCAAATAAACAGTAAGGACTCAGGACAGATGTGAAGGTTGATAGTTTGCAAGCCATTACTGGCCCCAGAAAACAGCTTTCAATTGTCAAATATTAGTTCTAGTGTTGAAGTCTAAAGTAGTGGGAGTGATAGAAACAATAAAGGGAGCTTTTGGAAGAGTCTATAAATGAAAAGAGGGAAATGTTGAGTCCTTCTTTGCCATTCAAGAATCTATGTTGAAAGTTACAGCACCTGTTGACCTCCACGGATTAGACCGTGGGTCCTCCTTTGTATTATAGGCAAAGAAGGAATGAATTCAGCCTCAACTGAGGCTGCTTAGTATATAAGCCCGTGAAATGAGGTGGGTAGAATGGGCTTGGACAATACTTGAAATCATCTCAAAACCCCGAATTAGAATGTTGGTGTTAGCATGTGAGTCAATTTTAAAACTTTATGCTCAAAGAGAATTTTATACTGAAAATTATTTTCTAAGCTAAAGATGACACAGTTAAATCTCACTCTAAACGGATTGAAAGAGCAGCTCTAGAAAATTTAGAAAAAAGCAGGTCACCTTCTGACATAAATCAGTATGTTCATGGCAGTAATGTTTGTTCTTCCAAACTAAAAGAGCTTTATAAAAAAAAATAGCTTATGTCTTCCCCTCTTACACTAACAAGGGGAGAACATTTGGGAACTGGCTCATAGTATTTACATGTGAATGGAGTAATTAGATTCTCATAGTTCCTCCTTATTTTAATTATTTTAGAAAACATTCATCTATTTACAGGCAAACTATTTTAAAAGCAGTTTAAAAATTAAAATCCTTAAGGCTTTCTTAGATTATGGAAAAACTTATTACTCCTATCCAAAAACCTCTGCTGTTTGGAGCACAATATGCAAATGTTTGCTTCAAAATGCCATCACTGAATTTTTAGACTGGCACTCAGAGTCTCTTCTCCTAAATCAGTGCTTCATTTTAATTCAAGAACTTGCTGACACTCAGATACAACATTTGCAATAAAATATTTCCTGAAAGAAATGGTAGGATTATTCATTTAATTGTCATTACAGAGAAATAGGACTGTTTTCTTTATGCTTAGGCAAAAACCCTGAACCCATTTTAAAGTTAATAATTTGCAGTTGATTTCGGAAACTTGCTTTAGAGTAGCAAGTGGCTAATTTATATATGATTTGATATAGGTAGAAATGCCTTCTCTTCCCAGTTACCAAAGCAGACAAGAGTGGCAAAGTTTCCACTCCCTGCAGTTTGACGTCCAATGGCCTCTAGCTCACTTTCTCTCTGTGTTCTGTCAATTTTGTGATACCCCTTAGGAAGCTTCCAACTGTCTGTCCTACCTTTGGAAAATGAAGAATAGTGGTACTCATTAAGAAAGAATCAGATGAAGTGGTAATCTGGACGACTAAAAATAATAATAATAATAATCCCTACTTAGGAAATAAGAGGGCTACAATGTTGAAAACTCTGACATGTCCTGAAGAGTAGCAATGGTCTCTGTCTAAGGGCTTTAAATGTGCTCCCCGAAAGGAAATTACCTGAAATAGAATAACCCACAATCTGCACAGTGCCACATATTGAAGTCATGGCTTATTGCTAATTATTCTTCCATACGAGTTTTAAATTGTGGTTCCAATGACCCCATTATCTTTTGACAATTGACACATCCTGTGCAGTCCATTGCTACAAAAGCCAGTTTACACAACTGTATCCCATGAGAAGTCAATTGGACTGGATGTGTGGGACATTATGCGATATTTTAGGGGCCTTTGAAGTAAGGAATCTGTTTTATAAAGTATGGTGAAACTATGTGAGCTGAAATAAACCTTTTTAATATACAGTTTATGAAAATTCATCCTTTGAAATTTCCACCTGTGGCCTACCTTCCTGGAAGTCAAATTTCTGGAAAAGAGCAGTACAGCCTCTTAACACTCTTCCCCCGAAGTAGGTAAATTGCTGGTAATTAGTCCGGTATCATCAGCAGGATTTCCTGGTAGAAAATGAGGCTTCCACAATCATGCAGCAAGGCTGAATAGGTCTAATTTCTTACCTTCCTGAAATAAATCTCTTCAAGTACGTTTTCCCTAAATACTTGAAATGTCCAAAGGGAGGAATGAAATCTACATTTCAATGATGTCAAACTCTCTGTGTACAGAACATCCTATCAGAGATGACTAAGGGTGAACTTTCGAGCAACATGTCTAAAAATCAAACAGGGACACATTTAATCCTGTTTCAGTCCTGAGTTTTTTTGCTATAATGTTGGGGCTGAGTAAATGCTTGTAAAGGAGACTTTGGTTTGTGCCTTAAGGAGAAAACAAGGATGAAAATGAAAATAGAGAAAACTATGGATGCAAAAGAAAATGAAATAATACTGCTGTCGTCACACAATTTCAGAGATCCTATTTGCCATAGTTGAACAACATAGAAAAGAATATGATTTATTAAGATAGTGAAATGGTGAAATAAAAGTATCATTTGAAGTTGAAATCTTGAGAATTGACGCGGGATTGTTCTTAAACTCACAGCCTAGAGTGCAGGGCCTTTTACATACTGTTGATGCTCTCTCATGGCAATAACAGTCAATTCCAGATTGCTTTAGGAAGAACTATAAAAATGTAAATTACTGAGACCTGATTTGGTCTTATTGCCTTAGCTAAATTCTAACACTTAAACATAAAATATATGACTGCTGGAGCTAATTAATACTAGTTAATTTGCATATTCAAGAGTCTTCCCATAATGCTCCTTCTCTCTCTTCACTAACATGAGATGATTCTTTCAACACTCATGAGACCATTTAGTGAACTGGATTGAAATTTGTGCCTTCATTTAAAAATGTTTAAATATTTTTTGAGTACCATGTTCTAATTTGAATTCCCTTCTATATCCTTTAGTAGTTTTCCTCCCTAATAAACAAAAGAGGAGGATTGTTTGGTATCAAATTACACAATTTAAATAAAAAGTAATGTCTTAAATTAGCGTAACAGAAAGTTTTAAAGTGATTATACACTCGTAAAATGACTCAATCATGCATTTAAATATAGCAAAAAGGAGGCCTAGAATATATTTTTGAAAATAGGCTATAAAATACCTACCAGAATAGATTCATAGCACAGCAGAAATGGGATCAAAATGTTATTTCATTGGAATAAGAAATTATTTACTTAATATCAATTGTTCTTCACTCTAAGAGTCTCTGATTCGTAGGTTACTTGATTTTTCAATTAAAGGTGAAGTAAGAATCAATAATGATGAAAGAATTAATAACATTATAAATTACAAAATGATACTGCATATACAATTGTATATTACAAAAATTAAAACATATTTAGGTGTATGTGCTATCTATACAGAAGAAGAAGGGAAAGCATATAGATAACTGACGTCACGTGCAAGATCTGATAACTTGAATCTAATCTGTAATATTTAACTTTTCTTCATAAAACTCATCAATATTAAGGTTCTTATTTGTTTCTGTTAAAAACTTGGAAAACTACCTCAATTTGTTCTCTTATAAAGTTAACAATGCCCTTTAAGATGTGGCATGATACACTTGTTACAAACCCCACAGAAATATATGGGGAGAGTAGAAGGCAATACTATTGAAATAGATCCCTGGCTACACTTGGTGAGTCATTTGCAAGAAAGAATATGGTATCCGTAAAAGCTCATAGCCATACATAACCTATAAATAATGACATTAGAGATATGTAGCCAAATCTACCTCAACACAGTTGTTGTGTGAAATTTAAATTTTTGATTCTAATGGTTTTAATAGCCAAGCCATCCAAGTATACAAATTCTAGACAAAATCTAAAGCCAAAAAAGAATGGAAAAGGGTAAGACAATTGGTCCTTACTTGTAGACTTTAAATATAGTTGCAAGTTTCAGTTTTAAAATATGTCCCCTAATGTAGCTGGATCTCCCAAGAGTAATTAATTTTTATTGCTACCTTCCACTTGAAGAACAGAATGGCCTCTTAGACTCTGTCTTCTGCAAGCTATTTTCCTCATCCTTACTAAATTATCTTTTTCAACACTATTTTTTGTCTAAAATTAAATACCCAGATTTTCATGAGGCTGCAATCTCCCAATTCCTGTTTTTCTTTGAATGTTCTAGCACATTTTGTGAAAAACGTATACAGTTTCAGTAGAAATAATTTAACAATGTGGTGCTTTTAACACTAATAGAAGATAAATCATCACTCATATTTTCCTGCCAAAGTCGCATATTTCTAACTCAAAGACACAGCAGGGAAATTCAATTAATTAGATATTGTGGTGTATTGCAAAGTTAAAACTAAGTATAATTATTGGAGCACATGAAACCATAATTGTTTTTATAAACTCTTGTTGCCTGTAGGGGGCGCTTTCACTATCATGGGAAACTTCTGGAAGCAACGTGACCACCTCTTGCTTCTAAATAACTCTGAAATACTCCAGCAGAAGTGTAGGAATATCCACTGATGGCAGACCCCAGCAACTCTGAGAACCCCATGTACAGAAAACACTAAAAAAAAGAAGTTGGGGATAAATTGTTGATAGCAACACCTTCCCATACTAAGTGTCTGGCATCAACTATGGTTAGGAATAAGCATGATTCATCCTTTGAAAGCTGGATATTATGATGGGGATATTGCTTAACATTGTCACATGAAATTGTCTATTTGCAAATAACAAAATTATAATAATAACTACTGATAAAATACTGACTGCTCATACATTTGTTTATGTGACTTAAAATAAGTTATATGTTAGCTTATTTGAACTTAACAACATTCCAATAAGTTAACTATAAACTGAAGCCTGAAAAAATGAGGCTATATGTTCAATTCACATACTTAGAAAGTACCAGAACCAGCGCCAATGTAAGGTACTCTACCACAGTAAGCTCTCACTTAACATTGCCAGAGTTTCTTAGAAACTGGCGCTAAGCAAACTATATAACACAACTGTCTTTTTCTCATCAATGTCATAACAAAATGGTGCAGAATGAAATGACATTTTGAAGCCCTTGCCATATGTCATTTCATTCAAAGCCATAGTTTCCAAGAACCCACAGAAGAGAAGTGGGGGTTTACCCTATACCTTGATCTTTCCCTAAATACATAAAAACTTTTATGTATAGAGATTTTATTCCTTTGAAAAGCAAATAATTCCATTTCAGGAAAGTCTAATTATTAGAAAATTTCTCTTTTTAATGAGTGGAAATGTTTTCTAAATGAGTAAGTCTTTTATAACTAAAGGATAAAGAACCTAATATTAAATTCAATTAAAGATTTTCTTTGCTAGTCAGAATTATAATGGAGTTGGTACCTAGTTTATGAAAGTTTTATGATGTTTCAAATAAAAGTAAGGATTCTATTCAATGAAATAAACACTAACCAGGCCTAAGTAAGAATTGCTATGAAATAATCAAATATAATTAAGTTAATAGTAGATGGTAAAAATTTTTATTTTATTTTATTTTATTTTTTATTGTTTAGAGGCAGAGTCTCCCTCTGTTGCCCTCGGTAGAGTGCTGTGGCATCACAGCTCACAACAACCACCAGCTCTTGGGCTTAGGCGATTCTCTTGCCTCAGCCTCCCGAGTACCTGGGACTACAGGTGCCAACCACAACTCCCAGCTAGGTAAAAATTTTAAAAAATCAATTATTGCTACTCCTAATATCATCTAAAGAGATATATGATAGTAGCAAAAATTGCATATAGGATATGCAATATAGGATATCTCCTAACATCATTAAAGAGATATATGATAGCAGTAAAAGTTGCATACAGGATAATTGACTAAAAATTTAACAAATGTGCTATTAGTGTAGATATCTAATATAAAGCTATCAAAATAGACACTATTAAAGGGGTTCGTCCCATGGGCTGAGAAAGAATTCTTAACTCAAAGATTAAGAATCTTTGAAGCAAGAAGTTTATTTTACTTTCCAAGGGAGGAAGGAGCCTAGCGTGGAAGGGAAGAATAATGCTGGCCCTGGGAATGAGTGGCTTGGGTTTTTATCGGAGTTTTAAAGAGGAGAGCAGTCATTACAAAAAGGTAACAAAAGATGATCGTTTTCCAGAGCAGTTCTTGATGTGAAATGACAATGAAAGGTGGCTGTTTCCCAGAGCATTTCGTTTTGGTTGGGCTGGTTTTATCTGACTTCTCAGAATGCGGTCTGGAGGATGCTGTGGGGTTATGCGCTCTATTCTGGTTTTTAGTGCTCTTCCAGTTCTGCAAAATAAACACTTAAAAAACAAAACAAAGCTAAGGTGGTCAAGCAAGAAACAAGCCACAGGGGCCAGCGTGCTGTGTGAGCAGTGATGTCTTTATGTCACGACTTACTAGTCATGCTGCCCTTCAGTCACTTTCTTGAGAAAAAATAAACGTGTCATTACCTACTCCAAAAGAGAAAGCCAAAATGCTTCAGTCTGCCTCATTTGTAAGAGAATTCTGTAGATTGAAAACAATGGGATGGCTGTTCCTCAGCTAAAGCAATCTCTCCAGGTAACTTTTATCTTCTATTTTTTTTTTTTTTTAGAAACTCTATTCCATTGACTATCTCTTCACTCTCCTGAATCTGCAATCTCTACTCATTTCTTGATGACTGTCAAAGTAAAAATTATACCAACAAAGTTAAATAGGGAAAAGAAAACAACCTTTATTGTAGGGGTGTAGCAACAGAGAAGAGGGACCAGAGCTTGGTGTTAGCTCCCCTAAAACAAAGAACAGGAGCCTTTCTGGGAGCTTGGGCTGAGAGGGGACCTAGGCCCTGTGTTTGTGAACAGTCAAAGGAAAGTAAACTTTCTGATGTCTTCAAAGAGGAGGTAGTTTTGCAACTGAAGATGAAGCTGTTTCTTCATGTTAATTTGGAAAAAAGGAAAAGGAAGAAGGAAAGAAGGAAAGAGAGAAAGAGAGAAAGAGAGAAAGAAAGGAAGGAAGGAAGGAAGGAAGGAAGGAAGGAAGGAAGGAAGGAAGGAAGGAAGAAAGAAAGAAAGAAAGAAAGAAAGAAAGAAAGAAAGAAAGAAAGAAAGAAAGAAAGAAAGAAAGAAAGAAAGAAAAAGAAAGAGAAGAAAGAAAGAGAAAGAAAGAAAATAAGGCTGTTGGTTAGGTTCTTCCCCTTTCTGAAAAGACTGAGAGGTATAGACCCAATCTTTCTTGATCACATTTCAAAGGAATTGTTGCCCTGTCCTTGAGAAAGAGAGTGTTGGGTCATAAAACTAGCAAGAGGCAGTCAGAGAAAGAATTTGTAAATACAAGTTATCTAAGTAACTGCTCTAAGAGAAAGGAGGAGAGAGACCTCTGGGGTTAGGATCCCCAGATTCTGTAAGGGCCAGGGTGAGAGGGAACCCTGAGGCCTCTCTCAAGTATTGTCAAGCTAAGGGAAATGTGATGGCTATCCTGTTCACATCAGTATCTGAACATAGGCTAGTATTTCCCTTCTTATAACAGCAAACAAGTAAAAAACTCACAAATCTTTCTTTGACTCCTTACCTCCTTCCCTTCCCTTCCCTTCCCTTCCCTTCCCTTCCCTTTCCTTCCCTTCCCTTCCCTTCCCTTCCCTTCCCTTCCCTTCCCTTCCCTTCCTTTTTTTCTTCTTCCTCCGCCCTCCCTCCCTTCCATCTTTCCTGCCTTCCTTTTTAACTCAGTGGTGCTGGGAGGAAATGGTGAACATGAGTGATCTGCTCTGATAGAAATATTTTGTCTTTGAATTTCCTAAATTTACTATGCATGATAGTAATAAAAACAGACAGATTTTAGTCAATTTTACTATTCTTTTACAGATAATGCCGTCTTATTGCCTCCATGTTGGGCAGAAAGACTCCCTTTCCCCCAGTAACTTTTATACCACTGACTTGCTTTTCCTTCACAACCAAACTTCCTAAAAGTATTTTCTATGCTGGATACATTTCTCATCATTTATTCACTTCTTCCACTCACTGAAATTATACTATCTCACTGAATTTTCATTTTTCTATTACCAATAATTGTCTTAGTCATAAATCTCATCGATATTTCATAGTCTTTACCTCATATGATCTCTCAAAACCATTTGGCTGAGTCTGATGTCATATAACTCAGGTTCTTCTGCTATAAAAACCTCCCCTTATAAAATTAATAAAGGGCTATAAGGTGGGAATGGTGGTCGGGTGGGTGTTGTTCCCTAGCTTTCTTTTCCATAACTCCTAACTACTCAGGACATAGAAAGACTCTTGCTTAGCTTTTTCATTGCTCCCATAGACAATGTCACCCTTAGGAAACTAAGGCTAGTTTTTGAGATTTCTTCCAGGACCTGCACTGGAATGGACTGGCCTCCCCACCCAGATCAGTGGCCCATCCAAGGAACTGACTCAGCTGGACCCACACCCAAGAACTGACTCAGCAAAGAGGATAATTTCTACACCCCATGTTATTCCACCAAACCCAGTCAATTAGACCAAATTGCCTAGTCCTTTTCCTACCAAACTATCTCCAGAAACTCTTTTCCCAAATTTTCAAGTAAATGAATTTGAAAACTTCCCTGCATCTCCACACCTGGCACCTGTGATGTGAAACTCCCTCCTGCTGTGACCCTGCTGTCTCGTTCACCAGCTTCCTTGGGAGCAGGGGACAGTGACCCCGTAAGTCTGTGACACTGCTACAGTCCCTGCTTACCCTTTCTGGTGATATCTTCTTCCTTTGCATGGTCTTTAAATGCCCATATTCCTCTCTCAAATCCCCTTCTCTTCACTTGAAATACTCTCTGGATAAGCGTGGCCTTTCTCGTAGACTTATGCTATAAATATTATAATGAATCCAAATTATAATTCCAACTCTTGTCTTCCTTTATAAGCTTTAGGCTCATACTTCCAATTATATTATAAACATCTCCCCTAGCTGTCTTGAGGAAATCTTAAAGTAAATAAAACAGAACAAATCAACTTTTTTTTGTTGTTGTTGTTGCAGTTTTTGGCCAGGGCTGGTTTTGAACCCACCACCTCTGGTATATGGGGCCTGCACCCTACTCCTTTGAGCCACAGGCAGCACCTGACAAATCAACTTTCTTTCAATATTACTGGGTTCCAAAACTAGAAATCCAAGGACTAACTTTGACTTCTCCTTCTCTCTCATGCTGTGTATAATTAGTTAACCAGAAACTTTTATATCAACTTAAAAGTATTTCTCTCTTGAAACTACCCACTTCCATCCATCTCAAATGCTATTTTCTTCCAAATTTAGGCCATCATGTATCTCAAGTGAATTATCATAACCTCCCAAACTGACATTTCTGTATAGTCAGTAGAATTACCCTTTGATTCAAGGTTGTATCCTATTCTCAGCACATTTCTCAGGATGAAATGAGAATGTTCAAATAAATACATAAATAAATGTTTATTAACTAAGTAAACAAAAATGAAAATAAATCTATTTTGTGTTTTTATCAAAGGAAATATAGATTTTGAAACATTTTAATTACATGAATATTTTATTTAGAATCCAAAGTTATATACCATATGTTATGGCTAAACAGTTGACTAGTCCCTAACTGCTGTATCATCTGCACACTTTTCTGTGTTACATTTGACCAGAACAGTACAGTGGGGAGTAAGTTAGAAGCCATCTCACATCTACTTGCAAGTGGATCTGAGATATACCATGGTCAAATCACTTAACAATAAGCACACCCCTCTAAAACTTGGTAATTAAAGCAACTATTCTATTCTGTTCTATTCTATTTCACCATTCTATACATTGACTAGGCTCCTTTATGTATTTCTTCTCCACAAGATGTCACCTAGTTTTGTGGACACCTGCACGTTCCACTGGGCAAGCTGACCAGGGAATAAGCTCACTCCCAAAGCTGGCATTTGACCTTGACTACTGTTTGAAAGCTTAATGAGGGTGCCTATAAGTAAACCTTAAAATGGTTCCATTTTGTGAAGGCAAGTTTGAAGTCTTTTGTGAGTTGGAAGGGAAAGAACCTGGATAGAACTCCACACGTGGCTTAGGGCCTAGTCACGTAGAAGTGGTTTAGGGCAGCTCTGCAGGCAGATACCTGCATATCTCAGCTATTTCCAGAATACTCCCTAAAGATGATTCAGTGCCTCCAGATGGTCCCTTAAAGGTCAAGCATTCAAACAGCTTATTTCCCCAGAACCTTGCTTTGTGGTTTTGATTTGTGATTACTTTAGCGTGAGAATAACTTTAGATAATGTTAGTGATGTGGTTATTGGTTAATCCGGTTAATCCGTAGGCCCATAGGTGCCAGGCAGTAAGAGGCCTGGGGGCAAGGTTTAAGTCATATGTTTATTGATTACGTTATGTGGCTATATAAGCCTTGGTGGAAGAAATAAAATCGCTATTTGCCTGAGCGAGCTTTCAGCCTCCTTATTCTAAAACATTTCATCGTAGGCTCAATCTCGGTGGCTCCGCCCACACAAGAAACTCACACAACAGCCTCTTTCTACTCTCACATCACATTATCACAGCTGGGTTCCAAGGGCAGAGAGAGGAAGTGAAGTTTGCAGCCATTACTAAGCTTTAGGCTCAGACATGGCAGCACATTATTTACCCCTCACACTGAGTTGATTAAAGCAGGTCACATGAGCAGCAGCACAGATTCAAGGCAATGGGGCTCTACCGCGGTGTGGATGCTGGGAGGCTTCGTTTATTGGGCACTATGGAAGTAGCAGTCTAGTGCAATTGGTTTTCCTTGGAGTAAATCCCATGTTTATGAAGAGCCAAAAAACCACAACTTCCTCACACATCTCCACACTTGGTCACAATATGAAATTGATTTTCTGTCTTTGTTTCTATTTATCACTATAATTACCTATAGCAGATGCTATTCACATGACAGTCTTCAGAAACCTCATGAGATTTTTCTTCTAAGGGACAATGTACTCTATTACTATTTTTAAACATTTTTATTGAGCTATAATTCATATACCATAATATTTAACTGTGCAATTCAATGGGCCTTTTTTTTTATATGTTCTCAAACTTGTGCAATCATCAGCACAATCCAAATTTAGATCATTTTCATCTCGCCAAAAATAAACCACATATCCATTAGCAGCCACTGTTCATTCCTGCCCACCCAGTTCTAGGAAACCACAAATCTAGGTTCTATCTCTATAGATTTCAATACATTTGAAATGCAATACTGTACATCCAACACAAGGTATTTCAATAGGGGAATCATAAATATGCAATGGTCTTTTTCAACTGATTTTATTCCCTTAAAATAACGTTTTCAAGCTCAGGTTATGTAATAGAACTATTCTTCTTTCTTGCACAGTAATATTCCTTTGTACATTATTGTTTTTTTTTTTTTCTGAGACACAGCCTCAAGCTCTTGCCCTGGGTAGAGTGCTGTGGCATCACAGCTTATGGCAAACCTCCAACTCCTGGGCTTAAGCGATTCTCTTGCCTTGGCCTCCCAAGTAGCTGGGACTATAGGTGCCCACCACAATGCACAGCTAATTTTTGGTTATAGTTGTCATTGTTTGGCAGGCCAGGGCTGGATTTGAACCCGCCAGCTCTGGTGTATGTGGCTGGTGCCTTAGCTGCTTGAGCTAAAGGTGCCGAGCCTGTATTATTGTATTTTATTGTTCATCTAATATATGTTTATAAATATAAATTGGGTTATTTTCACATTTTAATTATGAATAATGCTGCTATATACATTCATGTACACATCTTTGTGTGTATAAATATTTTTATCTCACCTGGGTAAATACCTAGAATTAGAATTAATGAGTGAAACTAAATAGTTATTTGTAAAACTTTGAGAATTCCCAAACTGTGCTCTAAAGCGGTTGCACCAATTATATCAGCACTGGCAGTGAAGGGGTTCCCAGCTCCTCCTCGTTTGCTTTGTGGTATTCAGCCTCTGATATTCCTGCTCAGAAATATTTTTTGTTCATACTTTTAGTCTGTGGACCTTGGAGTCTCCCCTGCATCAGCATAAATGACTTATTGGTTAAAGGTTGCACATAGCCAAATTCCTTTTACCTTCAGATGTTTGTGTGGCTTGGAAGTTGCTATCACAATTCAGTGGGCTTAAAATTTGTACCCTACATTTTGCCAAGTATTAGCAGATAAATTGTTTCCTCTCTAATCTCTGTTGAAAAGGCACAATATTGGGCATACCTGCAGTCTTCCTGACTGCCACTTAGGAGTATAACTTTGTTTATGAGTTTTGTGTCCTGGAAGTTGCACTTACTTCAGAGAAGCTTCTTAGTAAGCCAGTGCTTGTTCAGGGGTTTTGGTCAAACTCTTCCCTTGTGCCAAGGAGGTATCTACCCTTCTACTGGTGCATCTCTGTGTGGCTTGGTGAATCCATTGTGTCTGTTCTAAGTGTTCCATACTAGGTGAAAATCAGGTGCAAGCCTGTGCACAGACTTCTCAGTACCCAGAGTTGCTCACCATTTAGGAACAGCTCTTTGGGACTGTTTCTCTGGTTTTCTCTGTCAATTTTTTTTATTGCTATTACATTTTTATTATTTGTATAAGTGCCCTCTTAATTACTCTTTACCAAAATGACTATTTATTATTATTATTATTTTAAATTAAATTTTAACATATATGTATACATTAATGCATTGATGGGGTATGTTGTGCTGATTACATACAGAATTAGGAATGCTTACATCACACTGGTTAATATATACTTCATCTTGTTTACTTAATTATTGTGTTGTTTTTGATGGCCTCCAACAACTTTTTCTTTACCCAAAGATAAAGGAAATACTGAAAGGAAGAAATTGAAATTCCGATGACATTCAGGTCATGAAGAATACCAACTGACAGCTCTGATGTCCATTCCAGAAAAAGAATAACAGAACTTCTTTGAAGGATGGGCTAGTTGCTGGTGTCAGTGCAAAGCTTCCTGAGGGGAGTGCTCCAGGTGTTGGTAGTGACATTCAGCAAGTAGGTACATAGCACTTTTTCTAGGATGAATTCATGAACTTAATTGTCAGAGCTCGTATATAAAACACGGAAAACCCTTAACTTTTTTGTTGGCTGTAGAAGAAGGAAATTCATCCAATTTATTGGTTACCTGAAAAAAAATTGAGTACAATTGAAAAAATATAGCTTAAGATACTGATAGATAGATGTTATCACTGGCTGGGTGTAGGGCACGAAATTACACTCCCTCCATTTTCCAGCAGCGCTTGTGTTATAAACTGAAGCCTCTGATACATATTAAGGATAGATAGTGTGGATCACAGATGTTTTTTCTCAATGAAATAAAAATTTAGCATACATTAGCTTCAATTTTCTCACTTTCATATAAAAACAAGTACAAAAAACCTACTTAGAATCGATTCTTCATGTAAAACGTTACATCGAAAGCTCATTCTTACTAATTTTCATTTAAAATTGATATTATTTTGAAAAAAGGGACATTGAATTAAATATCCTACTGTGTGTAGTTGACACCTATATTTTCATTTTCTAAAGGCTTAATTTATTGGGACCTGTTCCCCTTGCAGAAAAAGTACATTTACATATTGACATAGAATGAAAATCACCCCTCAGAATAATAGGAGTTGCATTAAACAATTCTGATTGCAAAATGACACCTATTGTGGGATTTTTGAAATATTTTTAAAATTTTATCTAATATTTTAGAGAGTGTATGATTGGAAACATTTCAAATTAAAGAGCAATTTTCAAAGGTTTTCAATTGTACAATTAATATTATAAAACCCTTATCTACAAGACACAGGAACCCAGATGGCGTCAGTGGCTCACTGACTAGGGCGCCAGCCCCATATACCGAGGGTGGCGGGTTCAAACCCAGCCCTGGTCAAACTGCAACAAAAAGTAGCCAGGCGTTGTGGCAGACGCCTGTAGTCCCAGGTATTCAGGAGGCTGAGGCAAGAGTATCCCCTAAGCCCAAGAGCTGGAGGTTGCTGTGAGCTGTGATGTCACAGAACTCTACCAAGGGTGACAAAGAAAGACTTTGTCTCTAAAAAAAAAAAAAAGAAACAGGAACCCAGATGCATACTCATAACTTATTTTTCAAGGGGTTGCAGCTTCTCATTGGCAATATAATTTAGGTTTGAAGATGTCATAAAAATGCTGCTTATGAATATGACTAGATTTCTTTAATTTTAACATGTTAATTTAGCTTCTTTAATTTCATATCCTGGTAGATAGACATATCCAAGAAAGAAAGTTAAAAAAGATCATTCCATGCTCTGTTGAAAAATTTTTCTAAAAAATGTCTTGAAAAGAGAAGAAATAAAAGTGATGTTGAATAAGATTTTATTTGATACATCAAATAATGATAATGAAAATGTGATGTAATTGTATCTAATCAATGAGACCTAGCCATGAGACTGTTTTGATTCTTCGTGTTAGGAAAGTTTATGTTTCTATAACTATGAAAACACAGTTGTTTTAATAAGAAACAAATTTCTATTTCTTGGAGCAAACATACGAAGCTCTAATTTCTGAGTTAACACCCTTCGTGAGGAAAGAAAGAAATAAGGGCTATTCTGAATGATGTATGAGCATTAAAGATGCAGGCTGTCATCTGACGGCAAGAAGGGAAAGAAGGACATGAGAAAAGGCCTTAAACCTGGTCACACGTAATGAACCACAAACTGGAGCCACTGTTTAGAAACATATAGACTATAAAATTGACAAAGTTCGTATTCTATGGTTCCTCTTTTGCAAATATTTCTCCTTGGTAAATATCTTATTAAATTGTAAAAGTAAGTTATTCGTTAAAATAGTTGTCTATTTATGCTCTTGGGTGGTGTTGGCTTGGCCGCAGGTAATTATGGCATCCAAAGGCAGAGAAATTAGGTTGAGATACATTCAGTTATAGCTTAACAGGTACAATTTCGCAATCTGCGTTCACCTCTATATTTAATTAGGTTGTTACTGGTTCTCTTAGTATAAAAATGGTTATTGTGTCCCCTAACCTCAATTTCCTGACACAGAAACTCCTGTGGAGCTAGAGAAAGTAATATGAACACTAAGCACAGGCAAGTGGGTAATGAAGTAGAAATAGGGTTGAAATGCTGGGAACTCCGAGGTGATCTTCAGAAGGTCTTCCAAGAATTACAGCTAATTTGTGAAAGTAAATTTAAAACAATTCTAAATATTGATCTGATATTACCAAAAATGAGCTGTTAAGTGGAAGACATCTTTCTCAACTATCAATAAAATAATTTTTAATCAATTATGCTAAAGAAAAATATTTTTATTCTCTCAATTTATTGTTATCTTATGAATAAGCTGTGAGATTCTGTAGCCATAAAATGTAGAAAAATTAAGGTATTATTATGAGAATGAATGAGACAGTTCAGTAATTAAAAATTGTGTTATTTTTCCATATTCTGTGATGACATCGGTGCATGTTATTTATCATTTCCATTAAAAATTGATGAAATATTTCCTCATTCTAGATACATATTAAGTTTTGTGCCTAATCTTGTGTTCTTTTGCTTATGTGAGGTATTGGAATTTGTCAGAGCTTCTTGCTTCACTAACCGGGATCTGTGGCTTCCTGACCATCTTCCATGATATATTTTACTCCAGCCTTTCTCTGTCCATCTTCTCCAACCTTACTGCCAACTTTCCCAGAAGCCATGGAATTAGGATGAAGATAATCTCAGGTTTAGAAGAATCCATTAACTCCGTAGCAATCCCTAAAGAAAGAATTCTCATATTATGGGTTTTCTCTGGGTCCAGGGATGTATGAAAAACCAGGGTGGACGTATGGCATTCACTATTAAATCTTATCCCATCCTAAATAGTAGTTATCTGTGCATTTCCATTAAAAATGTCTGAAATTTATCTTAAAGTATTGATTAATGTTAGAGACTTTTTAAAATTCACCTGTGATAACTTCCTGTAATTATCCTAACTCATTTAGAAGGTCTCTGACAGCAGATCATTAATGTTTCTCTTCTCAAGCAAAGGAAATTCAAGGCTGTATACTTGTACTTATTTGTTATTAAAATCTCCCCCCTCAAAATAAAACAAAAATAAAAAGTGTGTTTTCAAGTCTTTCTTGGGGATATGTACCTTTCCCCTTTTTTGTTGTGTGCCTACCCCCCCAAAGTTACAAAATCATTGTTCATAGAAATTGCTGTGTGATTCTAATACAGATTTCTATCTGGCATTTTAGAGATAAGTCAAATTGACTAAATTCTCTAGTTAATATGTAACTAATAGAGGACAGAGAAGACATCTAAATTCTTTGTAAATAATTAGAGCTCGAAAATATTCATTAAAATACGAGCATAATTTCACTGCTTCTATTTTTTATGCGGTCAGATGCCAGGTAATATAATAGTGATTAATCTTTGATTAGATACTTACATTTGATTGCATAAAACATTCATTTGTTTTATTGAGTTATATTTTTATCACTTAAATATTTGTTCTAGTTTTAAATCTGTCTTTCAAGAATTTGATATTTTCATTTCTCAGTTATCTGGTAATTTAAACATTACAAAGTGTCTGAGGATCTTTTAACAAGTAGAGAATAAATACAATCCAATATTGTTTGCCATAATTTTCACCAAAAGAAATAAAATATTTGTAATATTTGACTTTATAAAATATAATCTATAAAGTATATGAAAGTACTTAATAAATTTAGTTATACTCTGATAAAATATTTCAAAATAGCATTATAATATGTAATAAGAATATCAATATTTAACTTTAAAATAGCTAAGTTATAATAGATTATATTTCATTTATAATAGATATATAGATTATATATAATTATAATAGGTTATATTTAATTATAAATGCTATTTCTATAGCATATCACTAGTTGCACATTTGTCAAAATATTAAATAGATGAGACTGATGTGTTAAGAATATTTCCCAATTGAAATGTTATAAGAAACATTTGTATACTATAATCTTTGTGTATACTATATACACAATCAATTGTCCCTAAGGCACACCTATGATAACTTCCTGTAATTATCCTAACTCATTTAGAAGTTCTATTCTAAATAGCACAAAATAATTCAATTGTCAATAACTCAGGTGATGATTTGAATTGACAATTTTGTATATTTTTAGAAATTATTTGGGATTGAGCAAAGGACAGAAAGAAGATTTGAACATTTTTTGTTAAGCATTTTGCTAATCAATTTAAGTGTTTGTAACTGAAGAATTTTCATTGCCTACACAAGGCCCAAAACTCTTGTGCTGGCAATCAGATTCTTCAGTAGTGCCTTCCCTTTCATTTTCTTTTATATTTCTTTCAAGGATTTCTTTGCTTTAACAAAAACTTGTAGGCCTGCAAATACACCATATTACCACCCTTGCAATTCTAAGGGAAAATGGGGAAGCAGGAGCCTATGCTCTTTTGTTTTTCTGCTTACTATGTTTTGAATGCTTTTTTCTTTAGAAACTCACGTTGAAATTAATCCCAAAGTGACAGTATTAAGAAGTAGGACCTTTGAGGGATGATTGGGTCAAGAGGGCCCTCATGAATGGATTGATTAATTAATGGGTTAGTGCATTAATGAGTCAAAAACTTAATGAATTATCTTGGGAGTGGGACTAGTGGCTTTATAAGAAGAAAAAGACCTGAACTAACATGCTCAGCTTCCTCAACTAAGTGTCCTGAGTGTGCTTCTTCAGGACACTCTGCAGAGCCTCCGCCAGCGGAAAGGGCCTTAAGAAATGTGACCCCTAGCCGGGCGTGGTGGCTCGCACCTGTAATCCCAGCACTTGGGAGGCCGAGGTGGGTAGATTGCCTGAACTCACCAGTTCAAGACCAGCCTGAGCAAGAGCAAGACCCAATCTCTAAAAAATAGCTGGGCATTGTGGCAGGCGCCTGTAGTCCTAGCTACTTGGGAGGCTGAGACAAGAGAATAGCTTAAGCCCAAGAGTTTGAGGCTGCTGTGAGCTGTGTCGCTATGGTAGTCTGCCTTTTGCACGTATCTATGTAGTGGAGGGTTAGATAGATCCATGGACCCAACATCACATTAATTTTAGATAAAAAGACTTATTCCCAAAATAGCTCATGAAAAAACATAAAATGATACATTAATTTTCTTCTAGTTTTGTTTTAACATCTCATGAAAAATGCTAAAGTTCTCATACTCTGTCTTAAGTACACTGGGAAAAATGAACAGCACCACTTATATAGCCATGTTATAATGTCATATTTACTTTACACATTTGGTATATTTCACAATTCAGTTTAATTCTTGGCATCAAGGACTAGATTGAACCATCTATGACCTGTTGGAATGTGGTTGGTTGTGATAGCCTTTCTAAAGGATGGTTTGAAAAAAATATGTTTAGATATTTTATTATAAACACAGAAAAAATCCTTATCATATTACTCTTATTCTTAGAGTTATTCATTAATAATTTTCATTCATTTAGTATATACCTATTGAGCAACAAATAGGTGCAAGATTCCACTGTTAGTTCATGATTATAAGCTGGTTAAATAAAGCAGTTAAGGCTAGCTATTTGACACAGTCTTTAATTTTGCCATTTTAATTTCAAATACAAAGTGACAACAATATGACATATCAGATGAGGAGAGAGTAAACACTTTTGACCTAACGTAACTATTTGCAAGTAAATGATAGACAAACACTAACTTATGTAGAAGTAAAACTCCATTGGAAGTAAATTAACAGAAGTAAAATGTCTATTAGATTTCTTCATAGGTTTCTATTTAGTCTCCACATGGCTAGTTAGAAGATTTGCTATGAGCCAGTATATCTCCACATTATAGCAGAAGGAAACTTTCCAGTTATTAGTAGTCTACAGCATCAGAAAAAGTGCAGTCATTTTCTGTTTGGAAATGAAGAGAAAAAAAATAATTGTTCTCAAATATTTCCAATGAGTCATTGTGCTGGCCATTCATAAGTGCCCTTCCATTTGATATGACACATCTACTGTTTATGTTATTATACTCATTTTTGTGGACAATGATTCAATCAGGAAAGAGGCATTCCCAAGGACATACATCCAATAAATAGAGCTAGACTTTAAATTCAGCACAGTAATGGGCCTGTTACCTTGTTGCCACACGATCAACAGCACTAAGGTTGAATAGGGCTTCACCTGACCAAGATGCAGCAGAGTCAAACAATTTCCTGCTGGAGAAGCACCAGTGAGGTAGTAAACCAGAGCAACCAGGAATCAGGGTGAGGAAGCATAATTGCTTTTTTTGTAGAGATAGAGTTTCACTTTATCACCCTTAGTAGAGTGCCGTGATGTCACACTCCTCACAGCAACCTCCAACTTCTGGGCTTAGGCGATTCTCCTGCCTCAGCCTCCCGAGTAGCTGGGACTACAGGCGCCGGCCATAATGCCCAGCTATTTTTTTGTTGCAGTTTGGCCGGGGCTGGGTTTGAACCCGCCACCCTCCGTATATGGGGCCAGCGCCCTGCCCACTGAGCCACAGGTGCTGCCCACATAATTGCTTTTAAGAAAACCATACTCTGTAGTTAGCAAAGAATAAAATGTCAGCAAGTCAGGTATGACTATCTCAGCGCTCAGATGATAGGAAAACTGGGACGGAATCACATTTTGAACAGACTGAATAATATCACTTAATGGAGATGTCAGAAAGAAGGATTCCATAGATGAAGAAATGTGTCCATCTAATGGACTCTCATGACAAGTTGCTAGAGAGGATTATTTCAGAAAAAAAAAAAAAAAAATACTCACTGGATGAATTAGTGTCAGGATTTATCCCTCATGCTTTTACATTTATTTTGTAGGAATTTAAGCCCTCAAACCTGTCTAGGAAGGTCTCTTTTTCTGCCTTAGAGCAGAGATAAACTGGCACAAGATCAACTTCCATCATTTTCTGTGCTCCTAAAATGTTTTTTGAGACTCTTGGGTTGAGCCTAATCTAAAACTGACAAAGGGATATATATATTCTATATATATGTATAATTATATTTATATATATTTTTTAACTTTAGGATTTGTTTTCTTAGATCCCATATTTGTATATACATCTTAAAGTAATTTCAATCTTAACTTGTTTTTTAGTCATCAAAAGGGAAAGAGATTAGAAAGAACTATGTACAGTTAGAAACCCTCTATAATCTTTCCCTGATTTATTCATTCAATAATATTTGAATGTCTATTTGGGGCAAGTGCTAGGAATATAGAATTGCACAGAACAGATGTGCTCCTTACCTTCATGGAGAAGCAGTGTAAGGGGGGAAAATACCTCCCAATTAATATATTTAAAATATAGATACGTTTTATCTTGGTATGGATTCAATGATAATCCTTCCAAAATATCTGCTGGCATAATACATTTACATGCAAGATGAATTAATTTGCTGTAGGAAATGTTAGCGGAGACTGGCATTAAAGGGTATGTGTAACGTTTGTACATATCTTCTGGCAAAGCTTATTACAATTCTCTATATTAAGCTTTTGTCAGGTTTGTTTTCCTGGTATCCATCCCTACGATGGTCTGGAAACAGCACCTGGCTTTTCTGTAGAGAATTTCTAGTCTTCCATATTACACAGCTTCAGGGTCAATCAATCCAGGTGCCTCGTGTTCTTTTTGCCAAGAAGCAAGAGAGAGACTCAGGACAGAACAATTTGACTCTATTTCTGGACATTTTAATCTTGAGTCTAGGGCATAAAGACACAGATAAGTAAGAGCTAATTTGTCCACTGACAGGACCCTGAGGAGTGGGCCCATTAATTCTGCTGCCCACATTCTCTCCGCAGCTCTCTTCTCTGAATTTTCTTCAGCCAAAAATCCTACCCTAAGTGCTGAGGGTACAATGCTGAACAAAAGAGAGTGATCTTTGCTCTGACACTGCTTTAAATATTGTAAGGAAGACATATTTATCAGATAATCACAAAAATAAACTAATTACAAACTGAGATAAATGGCCCAGGGAAAGATCGGAATTGAGTATAAGTGGTTGCTTTAAGTTAACACTGTAGAAGCCTTTGGCCTTTGCATCTGTCTTGCTAGGAGGAGTTTCTAGGGTTTGCTGGGAATTACAGTTTAAGATGGTTTAAGTAGGTGGATACACATGAATCTACACAGAAATCCCCAAGAAAGCACAGAGCCAGTGGCCAGCATCAAATGTTTATTCTTCCCAAAGAATCTATTGTATAAACAAGCTTTTCTTATTCAGTAGAATACTAACACCTCCAAAACTAAAATGAAATGTTTAAGGTGAAGCAATTAAATTACTGTTACGCTTAAATGGAATAAATATAAGGCACTTAACATTTCACTGTTAAATATTTAGAACATAGGTAGCTGAGAGATATTTGAAGATTGCATTAAGGTGAACCATCTGCATTTATGATTGTGGCACATGTTGCTTCACAGTTGTAATTTTTCTAAGAGTTATGTTTCCTTTGGAATAAATACAGTCATGTTAGCAGGTGTATTTATCTATAGACATCATTCCATGGCTTACAAAGCAAAATCAAAACTACTAATAAGACTTCCATGGCAATTGCAACGACAATAAAAATAAACAAATGGGACTTAATAAAACTGAAAAGCTTCTGTACAGCTAAGGCGACAATAACCAAAGCAAACAGACAACCTACACATCGGGAAAGGATATATGCATATTTTGATCCAGACAAAAGCTTGATAACTAGGATCTAAAGAGAACTAAAATTAACGAACATAAAAAGAGCCAACAATCCTTTAGATCACTGTGTAAGAGAGATGAATAGAAACTTCTGTGAACAAAAGAACAGCTAACAAACATATGAATAAATTCTCATCATCCCTAATTATGAGAGAAATGCAAATCAAAACCACACTGACATATCATCGAACCCCAGTGAGAATGGCCCACATCACAAAATCTCAAAACTGCAGATGCTGGCATGGATGTGGAGAGAAGGGAACACTTTCACACTAATGGTGTGACTGCAAACTAATACAACCTTTTTGGAAGAAAGTATAAGAACCCTCAAAGCACCTAAGCTAGATCTCTCATTTGATCTGGCAATCCCATTACTGGGCATCTACCCAGGGGAAAAAAAAAAATCCTGTTACCACAAGGACATTTGACTAGGCTGTTTATTGCAGCTCAATTTACAATTGCCAAAATGCGAAACAGCCTAAATGCCCACCAACCCAGGAATAGATTAACAAACTGTGGTATATGTATACCATGGAATACTATTGAGCCACTAAAAAAAGATGAAGACTTTACATTCTTTGTATTAACCTGGATGGATGTGGAACACATTATTCTTAGTAAAGCATCACAAGAATGGAGAAATAAGAATCCTATGTACTCAATTCTAATATGAGGACAATTAAGGTCCTAGTACACAGTGGGGGGTGGTGGATGAGGAGAGCTGAGAAAGGGAAGGAGGGAGAGAGTGGGGGGCCAAGGGGCGTGGTACATCTTTTGGGGGTGGAGCAAATATAAGAGTGTCCTTATCTAACAAAAGCAGTCAATGTAAACTGGTTCTGTGTACCCTCAATGAATCCCCAACAATAAAAAAAAGAAAGAAAAGTCATTATCAAAAATAAATTTGCTAGAAGACTGAAAATATAAATTTAAATGGAGAAAGGTAAAGTTTGAGGTTGAATACTTATTCATTTACAGGATCAACCTTTCTCCCAAATATAATATGATCCAACTCCAGATACCAACTGTTATAGTTAATGCATAATTCTATAAATTGTTAAATTCCTTGTTTGGTTAAAAACACATAGGGTGTAAAAAATGTATAAACATTTTAAGAAAGGAAAAGATTATATTTAAATTATAATATTTAATATGTACCGGTAACATTTGTTATCTTGTATATTGTATCTTTATCTCTTATGATAGTTTTTTTCTTTCTTAAAATGTCTATATGTATTTGGCACCCCCTGTATTTATAAGTGACCTAGTTACTAGTTGATATCTTTAACATATTTGTTATTAATTATAAAATGCACTTTGGGTATATTATTATAAATATGAACAATAACGTCAGTTATTCATCAAGAGTAGTTAGCCCAAATCTAAGGGGGAAATTGAAATGATTTAAAATATAAAAGCTAAGGGGTTAGATTATGTAATTTTTATTTCTGATACCTGTATATACTTGCACTTGTTTTTTATAACTACATTATCACTATCTTTGGTGAAAATTTAATATGCATTAAAATCTTGAAGATAAATTGTACTTACTACTTACAAAGTTTTCCCATGTTTCCTTACAAAAGTACACTTTTGAGCTCCATATAAAGTTTGCCATTACAAAAACATGAGATAGCTTGGATGGTTTTCTGATTTTATATTTAAAGATATGCAAAGTATCTTTTCATGGCTTAGATTTTCAAATCATTCTGCCTTGATTTTATAGACATATTCCCCTTTAAAAAATAATAATTAACATAGTTCAAATTGAAAGATAAGGCAGAACAAGAAGTTTTTGTAAGTAGTAAGTACAATTTATCTTCAAGAACAAGAAGTTTTTATTTAAAGAAAAGCATACATAAGCACAAACTTTTCCAGGAGAGTGGAAAAGGATCTCTCTTGTGAGTGACAGGAGATGCTATGCAAGCAAAAATGTCTCACCCTAGGTCCCCCTGTAATTATCTGTAAGAGAATAATTCATGGGTTCTCTTGGCCATTTCTCACTGGTAATAGGTTACCTCAGTCGCACCATGTGCCCATTTAACTTCTCTTTTCAGCCATAATTGTTACCTGCTATTTTCCTGACAATCGTATGTGGTGTCTATTAGTCTTGTGATATTTGTGACATTTGCTGTGTGCCCTATTCCGTGACTGTGACCATGACTCTACTTTGTGTCACAAGCTGGAAACCGCATTTTGTGAGGAATAGGACATACGTGGTCGATTGAATCACAGGTTCCCCAAAGTCATTGTTTGTTGCAGAGTCCCTTTTAACTTTCTTATCTAGGAGACCAGAATTTCCTATCCCTACTCATAGACCTAGAAGGTGCTTAACGGGTGCAATATAACTTGATAGATTCAACAACTATTCAGTTAAACCCCTTTGACACCAGACACAACGCCAGATACTAGGGATTCCAGTTCTGGACACAACAGACACGACTCCAGCCACCAAAGAGGTCACAGTTTGTAGGAGAAATTTGATATCAAATATATTATTATATAGATAACTATTATCTAGAATAGATAAAGGAAAAGTATATGGCAATTCATGATTTTACATGAATGTGCAGGAATAAACAGGTAAAGGCAGGAACTAGGCATGTACAAAGAGGAAACTGTACACGCAGAGGATCTAAGGGAGCTTTCTGCTGGGATCCTGAGGTCACACGCATGGAGCATAATAAAAAGAACAGATTGGCAAGAAATGAGGCTGATAAGGCACTCAGGGAATAGATCATGCAGGGATTTGAGGGCATTCGGGAGGCCTGGCCAGCTATGCAAACAACTTTGGGCAACATCTTGTAGGTGGAATTTGGGGATGTACTTAGGCTTTTGTGAATCAACAGACCATTCAATAGTGCAGTACAGATACACCTTTCAGTTATAAAACTGTGACATTGTTAATTTTACCATCATTTAAAATTATTTTCACATGTGTTAACTATTCACATGTGTTTACTATTTTCAAAAAAAGTAAGGTATAGCCATAGTCGTTCTAAAGAATATGAAGCAAAATAAGTTTAAGTGATTAGCCTAAATTTTCATAAAGGGTAGCCGATATGGTATATAATTTTTTAAATTAATTTTTTTTGATTACTGAAGACTAATGTATAAAAAATGAGTTTATAAAGTCTCAATAATAAAGTGATTATAGGTTCATTAGGGCTGTGCCCCTGTTTTCTATTCAATGGAATATGCAATTTTCCTCTTCCTCATAATTATTCCCTTTGTCAGTTTAGGAAAGTAGTTTAACCACCTTGCTTCTATTTTCCTTATAAAACAAAGTGGGGTAATAGCCCTCAAGGGTGGATATACAAACTAATTAGGTGATGTTTTCCAAAAGCTAATACTAATAAAATGCTAATAAAATGCATCGCACATAAATGTAAATTTATGTATCACTAATAAATACTAATAAAATACTAATAAAATGCATCGCACATAAATGTAAATTCATCAATAGAGAAAATGGCAAGTGCAAAAGATGAAATATTCGAGAATAATATGTACATAATATGTATCTAAAGAAAGTGAATATGATGAAAAAAGCATGAATTATTGCTGCCCCATGCTTTGAATACTCGGCATATATGAATGAATAATACCAATTAAATCTCCTTTAAAATGATTTTATGAGTGATGAGGATTCTCTCATTGACCAAAACTTGGACAAAACTCTCTGAGCCCTCTTTTTAATGAAGCTTCACCCTTGGGTCTTGCCCTCAAGGCTGCCTTACCCAGTTATAGCAAGAATTTTACTAGTTAGTATAGCAGGAATCCTCTTCTTTGTTTTCTACTGACTGATGGATTCACTTGGCTCATTGACTACACATCCCCAGCTGTTTTGCCCTGTATTTAGAGTTGAACCCTATCTTTCCTTCCTATTGCAAAAATCTCGACACTCTGTTGTAGTAATACTGAATAAAATCTTCTTCACCTTTTGAACAAGTGTCAGAACAATATTTTTTTCACACGGGCAATTGCCTTTTGGCAACTCTTTCACTGCTGCTACTTTTCCACTCCCTTTCTTGGAAAGAAAAAAATATATATGATAGTCTAAATCATGAAAGTTGAAATCATTAAATTTTTACCTTTGTTCTAAATAACAAAGTTTGTATTTACTGTGGGAAAGAATTTAATATTAGATAAATACCTAAAATAAATGAATTTTAAATATATCATGATATATGGGTACATACTTAATTTAAAATCAACAATTTACAGCAGAAAAATAAATAATTCTGTATATGTAAGAGTGCTGTACACTTAGAAATGAGAACAAACTGATAAATTACTCATTTCTTAAAATATATGCTGCTTAGTTTACACCTATCTGATCACATATAGACAGGGCTTACATAAATGTCATTTAAACTAATTTGTATTATGACTGACCTTGATAAAGACACATCATTTTAATTTTTTACTCCCTTAAACCATGTATTTACATACTGGCAATTATGTAGAGGAAATTTCATGTTATGCATTTTTTCTTATTATATAAAAAGACACCTCAGAAATTGTATAGGTATGGAAACATTTCAGTGTGTATCTCATGAGAACAGTGTTTGCATAGGTCAGATGAAGACTGTTTAATTCAATTGTTTCAATGCTATGGTATTAGAACTGTTGTTTTAATATTTGACCTGTATGTACGTGCATGTGTATGAGGACACTACTAAGGAAAATAATTTTTACAGTTTAAAGAAACATTTTAACCTTTATGCCTTCATTTCAATCTATGAATAGAAAACAAAATTACTTAAAAATAAAATGCTGTCATTTATATTTTCTGAAATTTTAATAACTTCTTTTTTCAGCTAAATAATTTTTTTTTTTTCAGAGAGAGTCTGTTGCCCAGGCTAGAATTCTGTGGGGGCAGCTGACCTCACAGCAACCTTAAACTTGTAGGTTCAAGCAATCTTCCTGCCTTAGCCTTCTGAGTAGCTGGGGTTACAGGTGCCTGCCACAACACTCAGCTATTTTTTTTCTGTTTTTAGTAGAGATGGGGTCTTGCTCTTGCCCAGGCTGGTCTCTAACTCCTGAGCTCAAGTGATCCTCCTGCCTCAGCTTCCCAGAGTGCTGGTATTACAGGTGTGAGTCACCATGTCTGGCTGCTAAGTATACTAAACAATTTTTAAATATATATATTATATGTACATATAATCAGTTTATAATTCATTACAAAATTTTTGCCAAATGGCAACAATGGTATTTTAGCTTAGTTGATAAATTATTTCAAACGTATTTTCCAACATTATCTTTCAGAATTTAAAAATTGATCATTGGTAAAATGAAGGAAAATAATCATAAGTTAACCAACAGTATCCTTGATAGATACACATATGATTCAATAGATATATGTAGATTTCCACAAGCAGTTTATTTTGTAGCTAGACTCCTATTTGCATTTCTTTATCTCTAAATTATTTCTATTTAATTTATTTTCATGTTTAATTCAGCTTATCCTCTATCCTTGCATAATTTATACAACCCTCCAAAGCCCTCACTTCTTGCTCATTCTTATAATGATCACAAATCTCGTTAAATAAAAACTTTGCTTATAAGTTTAGATAGTCCAAAGATGGCATCTCCTCCAGTTGAATGTTTTTCTTTTAAGTTTGAGGACTCTACCTCTGCCAAATAAAATTAAAAGGAAGAAAATTGATTCCACTCCAGAAATATGAAGTTATTAATCTACCTTTGTTTATTAGTCTAATCAAGATTGGCCTCAGAAACTCTTTCCTACTGGGTGCCTGTGGTCTTTAACCTGCATGAATTCTTCAGCCCGTGTATTTCTTCACCTCTTTAATCATTTTATACTTTCCTATCTCCCAAGTGTTTTTCCCCTAAAATGCGAAGAATTGAAAGAAAGAAAAATTAACACAATAAAAGAAGTAAATTTACATTGAATTACTTACGTTGTAAGAATACTAGATCTCAGTTAAATATCAAAATCCTGAGTATAGACTGTCGTTTCAAGAACACCTGTGTCACGGGCTTTGATTTACTTTACAGGGCGCTTTTGCACTTACACGGAATGGCCACTAGGGTGCTGCAAGTATCCATTCAAGTTTGAGTCCCACTCTCCACAGACATTCTGCTAGTGAAAAACAATAAGGCTGATAGATCTTTGGAACGTACGGTCCACAGTCAGTAAAGAAATACCAGGAATGATTTAAACCATATGTAGTTTTATCTGCTTATACATTTATGCTTATAATGTTTTATTGGGGTGGATGCAGAAGTCATACAGTTTAATTGAAATAAAGTCAGTCTTTCAGTTAACAACATCGGATTTTCATTCTAACATCTTATCATGAGAACTTTTAAAACTTATTTTAATGTATAGACTTATATGTTTTAAAATGTATCCTTCACATGATATTTCTTAATTTTTACTCATGCAGAATATATATCATGCTGGTTTATGGACTTTGTTTATATTTCTCTTTTAGAATCTATGTTGGTTAGTTTAACTGTCCATTCACAATATAAAGTAGTAAATTTTAGAAAACATTTAGTCCTTTTTGAATGTTTTATTATTGAATTTTAAAGTTCAACCTACCACCTATAGTGGAGCAGTAGGTTGGTCCCTAGGCTGCTGTTGGAAGCTTGGGCAGGGGGTGAGGTGAATACCTCTCCACTGAGACTGCCATTTCTGGGAGATTTTTCTGCTCAGGTCTCCACACAATGGTGGTGGTTGCTGTTTAGTAAGACTGTTTAGGCAATGGCTGCAAGTATAAGGGCTGTGGACATTCACTCCATTCCCATATGGATACAATGGCATTATGCAGTGGGGCAGAGGGGGAGGGCACTTGTGGCCTGTAGAGATCTGGATGTGTGTGGTAGAGATCTGGATGTCAGGTATGGCTCTGTGAAGTGCTTGGCAGCATTACCTCCCTGGCCAGCTGGCAGGGCTTGAGGTCAGGGGAGTGTGCCCCTCAAGGGGTGCACAGCAAAAAGGGTATGGCCCACCTAAAGGCAAGCAAGTCTGCAGGACATAACCTACTATGTGGCATGCAGACCAGCGCATGTGACCAGTGGGCATGGCTTCCCTCAGGACATGCAGGTTTGTAAGACCATGGTCTATCATGCATCATTTGGGCAAGAGGCATTGCCTGTCCTCTGGTGCAAAAAACCAGGGCCCATGACCCACCACAGGGAGTGGAAGTCTGTGGGTGTATGGCCTGCTTGATGGTATACCTTGTTAATAGGCATGGCCTGCCACTTGGAGCTCAGGTCCATGCAGACATGAACTTATTCATGGTATGGGGACCAGAGGACTTGTTCTTCCAGTGGGTGCACAGGACCATAGGGATGAGGCCTGCCACTCTGTACACAGGTTGTCAAGGTGAGAACCTCTGCTTGGCATCTAAGATTACAAGGTAGGATACCAGGTGTAGCAGTGTGTTGGGGTAAGGGCTTGTCCCACTGATCAGTGTCCAGGGGCTGAGCTGCTGGATGGCTGGGCTCTACCCTCGCACAAGTCCAATGTACAGTTCACAACCTTCCACTAGAATGCAAATCACTCACAGACAGAAACCATGAGCTATTCACTTTTATAACTCTAGAAGTGAATCATCTTTCTCTACTTAGAATGTATCTTATCTCTTTAACCCTTTGCCATCTCTTATAAATGTACTGTCATCCATTAACTCTGAGCACAAAGGCACTCTACATCTTGAAAATATTTGCCAAGATTTCAGCAATCATCTCCTGTTGGGAACTTCTGTAGTGCCTATGTACCTTTAGACTTTGTCATCTATCCTGAGTGGTTGTGTATTGTAATTATTTGTGTAAAATAAATCCATTTGTTGCATTCACTACATGCTTTTCATATGAAGGATAAATGTATCTTGAATGAGTGAACAAGTATTTGCAGATGAGACTTTATTATACATAGATATTTCTCTCCATTTATACCTATCTCATAAATTAGCTATACATTTCTAGTGAATGAACTCCAAATTTGTGAGAGATAGGAAAATTACTATTAAGTCTGACTAAATGAACTATTTTTAAAGGCCCAATTCAACCCCAACCCACTCCCTGTTATGGTGTTGCTGATAAGCTAAGAATTATTTTTTTTTTTGCATTTTAATAGGTTGAAAAGCAATCAAAAGAGGAATATCTTATGACACATAAAAATTATATGAAATTAAAATTCAGTGTCCATAAATATAGTTTTACTAGAACACAGCTGCAACTCACTCATTTAGATATTGTCTATGACTGCTTTCATAGTATAACAGCAAAGTTGAATAGTTATGACAAGTCTGGCTTGTCAAGGCAAAAATGTTTACTGTCTGGCTCTTTGCGGAAAAAGTTTGCTGACTTCCTGAGTAAAATAAAAACAGGAAGACAAATATTGATGAAGCATATAGTATTTGTATTTTTTATATATTGTTTGCAGCTAAGTGTCCCACTTATTTCTTTAACTTCCAATAATGCAATATCACATTTTACACGATTATATTTCTTGAACTCCACATACAGCAGTGATGCATAGTCCTCACCTTTGAGAAGCTAAGATAAATTCATTTTATTATATTTCAAAATATATAGTACATTGATTTTGTGCATATATATACTTGAGTGACATGTGCACAAAATCAATGCAGTATAGGAACTGGAAATATAATACAACTAATACAAACCTACCACAGATTTTTTGATTACTTGATACGCTTAATAGTTAATGTTTAAAATATTGAAACTTACTGATTTGAATTTACAAGTACTGAACATTTCTATGTCCATGACCTTCTTGAATATTATACAAACATGATGACATCTGAGTGAGAACACATCTAATTTAAATCGTATTTGACCATTTTAATCAAAGAAGTTACAAATAATTTACTGTGCTTCTTAAAATCCAAATTTCCCTTTTTGTCTGAGATACAGAGTTTTGGTATTTCTTGAGAACAGCCAGATGAAGAATTTTTTTGTAGGTATTTAATAGAAATGGAACTCACAATATAATAAACAAGTGGAATTTCTCCACTTAAAACAATGTGAGTTCATATAAATGCACTCATTTTAGCTACTTCTTGTCTTCTTCACCACAGGGGTGTTTCCTAATAATTCCTTTGTTCAGTCGTCTAGCAGACACTAAGCAGCTAAATTTATAAAACAAATGAAAATGCTTACACTACAGATTAAGTGGATAACCTTCCTTTCTTAGCAATTGCATTGCTAAAGGAGTTTCAGCTGCCAGTGAGGAGGTGTATAACTTTTACAGAGTTAAAGATGGCACATATCCTGGTTTGAATAGTTGATATATGTCAGTGATGATCCATGACTATATTTTTTATGTGTATTGACTGACGAGGTTTTCGTACATATTTACTCTAATTGAAATTTTTTGTTGCATTAGAACAGGCATCAATTAATGGCAATTATTTCCTAGCTAGTACACATGATAACTATCAACAATACTACCAAATATTTGTAAATATTCAGACCCAGAGCTTAATTTAAATACAGACATGATGCATCGCTAGCTTCCTTTTAGGTACACTTCCTATGTCTCCTAGAAGTTCCTTTGTTTTTCTTGATACAAACTTTTAGCTGTCAAAGATATCATTGGTGTAACTCACACAAACTCATCTTATAGCTCAATGTTCCATCCAGAATTATTTCTCTCTCTTATTAAGGGACAATAATGCATCATTCATTTATTAAAATGTCCATGATATCATATGACTTTGGGAGGAAATTAAAATGATTTATAGGCTTTAACTAAAATAAATTAAAATACTAAATATTAACAATACTAATACTAAATATTAATTAATGAATATATTATAATTAATTAATTTTAATACTAAATATTAAACTAGAACATGAATAATCAGAAAATTTATGTAATTAAGTGATGAGTAGAGACAACATATTAGGAAAAATTCCCTGATATTTTGAAAATTCCAATGAGTTGCTTTTAGAATTTTCTCCATAAAATTGTTCCATATTTTATAAAAATATTGGCTCATCATTTAGTTAGTTCACTTTTTGAGATATTGTGGTTTAGAATAAAGAAAAATGGTCCCCTGATATTTGTCTTATTAGTAATTAGTCAGCTGGAGAAGCTCTATTCCTCTCTTATCATTATCTGATTCACTCACGTATTAAATGAAGATAGATAATATAATCTTTAAGATCCTGTCATATTATCACTAGTTAATCTTAAAATCTTCAAAGATTAAATTTTATATATTTTAATACTTAAAAATTTAGTGTCAGAAGGTAAATGTCTTTTTAAAGCTATATTTATTCCATGTTACTCTGGTTAATAGAATTATTACCAAAGTGATGTCTGGAATATTATACACACCCATTCAAATTTTATGTTCTCAAACTAATTTTAAGTATGACACAGTGAACAAGGACATTCCCTTTTCTAATAAAAAAAATCCATGTGGTATGGGAAGAATGTTTGTGTCCCCCCAGAATTCATATCCTAATCTGCAAAGTGATGGGTTTTAGGGTAAAGGCTTTAGGTGGTGGTACCTTCCTGATGGAATCAGTGCCCTTTTAAGAAAAGACATTAAGTTTCTCTTTCTCTCACCCTGCTCTCTCCCCCTACCTTTCACTCTCTCTCTCTCTCCTTCCCCTTCCCTCTCATCCATCTCTCTCTCTTTCTCTCTATCTCTCTCCCTGATGCCCCTTTCTCTCTCCCCTCTCATCCACTAAGTGAGGATGCAGCAAGATGGCATCCCTCTACAAACCAGGAAGGGGACCCTCCCCAGGAACCAAATCAGCTGGCATCATGGACTTCCTAACCTTCAGAATTATAAGAAATAATTGATTGTTATATAAGCCATCCAATCTATGGTGTTTCTATTATAGTGCAGACAGACAGATACAACCTGAAAATAAAAAATAACCAATGGAAACAAACAAAATAAAGTCTCTAGAGGAAGAAAATGGAAGTAAGAAGAAAGGGGGATATTGATAATAGCCTGACAAACTGATCGAGACTGTTTTTCATGGTGTCTCAGAAATGTTTTCAGACTGTCAAAATGATAGACTGGCAGTTGACACAGAAATATAAATTATCATCAAGTTAGATAGGAAGAACTGTTCAGCTAAGCCAAACTTCTAACATAAAATTATGAGTTAAAGAAATAGTTGTTGCTTTAAGCAAATAGGTGTCTGAAATAGTCTGTCTATGGCAAAGGCACAACTGATACAAACCCAGATTACTGTTTTGTTCTATCCTCGCTCCCAAGCAGAACAAGAGTGGCAATATGAAAATAAGGAGCATTTAGCTTATTTACACTGACTACAGCTAAGTTATGGGGCAAAGAAGAGTTTTGCCTTAACTAGTAAATCCTAAGCTTTTTCTGGTCATGTCAGTTGTTTTTTAATTTTTTGTTTAGATTCTCATTGAATTTCTTCATCATTTCAATTATACTTCCCTGCACAAGTTTTTTAAACTCCACCAGGATTCTGAATACAATTCATTTCTTCCTCCAAGTGAAGCTCAACCTACCACTTTTCTTACTACATTACTGCATTAATCTCATAAGAATCATAGCTTAATCCTTGGACATCCTTAAGGGGTAACCAAATAGTTTATTGTCAACTTGAATATTGTATAAGACTTTTAGTTGATGTCATTTTACTCCCCCATGCTCTAAAAAGAAAAGCATTCTTTAGTCACCAATTCTTTATTTGTTCTTTCTTAGATTCTCCAAAGTATTCCTCAAATTTACTGAATAATCTCTTATTATTTTCAACTGATTAGTATGTAAAATATTGTTATAAAATTATTAACAATTAGCATAAAATTTTATTAAATATACATAACCAATTAATTACACTCTTTTCTAAGCATCTTATCAGTCCTCTAACACTGATTTGTTTTAAATTTGTCTTTTGTCAGTTGATAAAATATTAATTTTATCATATAAAAAAATTCAAAATTGACTTGAAATGCTTTTGCATTTCCCGGTTAGGGGTTTTCTGGCTTACTTTTATTTTAATTTTTTTTTTTATTTTTTTTGGCAGTGTCTTGCTTTGTTGTCCAGGCAGGCAGGGGCAGCATCCTGCCTCAGCCTCCTGAGGTGCTGGGACCATAGGCACACCCCACCAGGCCCAACTAATTTTCTATTTTTTGTAAAGATGGGGTCTTGATTGAGCTCCTTTTGTCCTTACGCAATCCGCCCTCTAATCCTCCCAAATTGCTAGGATTACAGGTACCACACCTGGCAACACTTCATCATTTAATTGCATTGATTTATTTAGTACTTTTAATAAAGCTCCTTAATTAATTTGGTTTTTAAACTCTTTCAGCATCGTTTGGAGCTTACCTGATGTACTTCATTATTCTTTGGCACCATCCAAATGACTCCTTCATAAATTGATTTATTTATATTATTTGTCAAGTTAGACAATAAGCTTCTCCGTGCTGCTGGGTGGTGCTGGCCTGACTTGGGTGGCATCCGACACGGCCAGGTTCATGCTGAACAGGCCCATTCCTTGCCAGGGAGGAGGCAACCTGTCAAGGTGCCTCCCTAGTCAGCCTGGGGGGCACTGAGGGGCTGCAGCAGCCCCTGTCGCAGCGGGCAGAAGCTCCTAGCTCCTCAGCAGCTGGGCACACAGGCTGATCTGCCTAAGGCGGAAGATGTGCAGTCTAGCCCCCGCCTTCCCTCCTTCTGCTTGGGGGAGGAGAGGGAGACTTGGCTTTTTGCCCCGCAGCTTCTTTCCTGGCCAGCTAGGGCCGGAGCAGCTAGGCCTGGGAGAGGATACTACTGAGTCCCCAGCTTCCCTCCTGGCTGGGACACCAGAGTCAGGGGAGAGCTGGGGTCGGAGACTAGGAACCTAATTATGGTTAGAACGGAGAGTGAGGAGCCCCTAGGCACCTTACACTAACCCTCTGGGCCCATTTATCAAGTTGTTAAACTTGCAGATTTCCATTCCCACAGATTCTTGCATGCTAAGAAGTTTGTTAGGTAACCCAACCTGTCAGTTACCGCAAAGGGAGGAGGCAATAGCCCATCCTGCCCTGGGAAAGGCCATAAACTGGATGGCTTAGTCAGCCAATGGAAGACACTGTGGGCTCACACTTGAGTTCTCTTCTCTACTCAGGTAGAGGGACCTGTCTGGTCTGGGTCCTTGAGACGCATTTTCCTTAACGTTTGTTTGTTTTTGTTCTACAGTAAATGTGCGTTGCTGGTGATTACTCTGTCATCGACTAGGCACCAGTGCTCATTCTTGGGAGTCAAGAACCAGGACCATCCTCCTCCAGAGGGACCTAACAGAACTCTCATTGGAATGGTCTCAAATGGATAGAGCAATTCTGGGGGACTAAGTCATGACTAACTTCAGGGATATGAGAAAAAGCATGTGACAATTTTCAACATTCATATGTTAAATCATATATAAAAGAGAAAGTTATGAGTACTTTCTAACTTAATACATTTACGTATCTCAGTAGAGTTACCAGCATATTGCTTACCAGGAAAGTAGACTTTTGTAATAGACTTTTGTTAAAGTCAAGCAAATGATATAGATAAAACTCTTTGTCCTGCTATGTATAAATTAGTTAAACATCTTAGCCTATTCAATTAAACAAATCACAAAGTCTTAAGAAGCATACGAAGTTGTATCAAACATCACAATTTATGGAATTTTATGGATATTTGCCTAATTAACTCTAAAAGTTCATGAGAGAATTGGGGAGATATGAACACAAATGATATTAAGTTTTGTTCATGTTGAGGTATAATAATATTGTGAATCTTTGAATTTAGAGATAGATTCTGAAATATTTTCAGACAAAATGAGGTGACATCTCAATTTTCCTTCATAAGTATCTTGGGTAGAGGAGAGAGAAAATGAATGTAGATAAAGCACAATTGTCCACATATTAGTTGTCAAAGATGGGTAATGAAACACTGAGTTTCATCATACTAGTCTCTCTCATTTTGTATGCTTGAAGTCCTTCATTATAAAAACATATACATGTTTATGCCTTTTTCCAGACATTTTTATTTACAAAGGTATTGTTCTTCTCAGAAAATAAAGTATAATCACCACTCCATCCCCTTCCTACCAATTGTTTTCTTGGAGTTGGGTTGTCTCAATGTTTTTGTGTCGATTGATTACATAAAGTTGGCAGGAAAAGAAGGGGATTAGCGGAGAGTTTAACAGAATCTGACAAGTTCACAGATTGGAGCCATTGAAAGAGGTTGATAATTCAACATCTGCACAAATACATGCATGTGTGTCTGGTTGGAACAGATTCCGTGACTCAAGATTCTACCTTTTTCACAGAAGTTGAATGCATTGTAGCAGAGATGCACTATAGCATCCTCATAAATTGCATTCTGAGGATGTTGGAATGCAAAATCTGAGAATAGAGACCCTTAAAATGTTTACTTTTTATAACCCAATTATCACACTAGCTTGTCTCTCAGAGATCTGGTTAAACTGGACTCAAATCCCAATTCCAAGGCCCTAGAAAGTAGAATGTTGTATTCACACTTTTTATGGCTTCACACAATTTTCTCAGTTTTACTCTCCCACTTTCCCTGTTTCTGTATCTATGTGAGATTCTCTCAATTTTGTTACCATTCTTTTAGGACAGTTATCGCCTTCTCTAGGTTCCCTAAGAATATTTTCTTAATAATTTTACTGTCTTAGTGAATTTTCTAAAGTTTTTGAAACTGTGAAAATAAATGACAGAGTAAACCAATCCTTTGCCATCCTACTGGCTTCACCTTCCTTCATACTTTGCTCCCCACTTCACACCCTATATTTTTGCTCTCTTATTTTTTTTCTATCATAAAGTGCTTCTTTTCACATTCAGTCCCTATGAGGAAGGTTTTGAAAGCACAGATACCTGACTTCCACGCCAGAACTACTGCCTCTAAGTATCTGTGCAATGCAGTTCAAGAATGCCCATTTTGAAAATAAATAAATAAAATAAAAAGAATGCCCATTTTGAAATGTTTCCCAGGTAACCCTGATACCCAATACTTGTTAGAGATATGCTCTGCTGAACTGCTGAATGGACAAGAGATTTCAGGCACCATTCACTCATAATTAGTCACTTGACAATTGCTGGTGCCTGTACAACCACCTCTCTAGAGTAGATAACTATTCATAAGACCAGAGGGAATTTCTGCTGAATCAATTTTTATCTTTGTCTCTATCTTCTTCAGTTCAGATAATCTGGTTACTCTTTTCTGTTCTTTCATGGTAAACAGACCACTCTAAAGAATATTTAATAGAATTTATTGATCAGAGATACTCAGAAAAGTAACTACATAGTGAAAAAATGAAGCAAACTGACAAAGAATAACCTTAAAAATTATGATCTAAAAGATGAACTAAACCTTATGGAAATTAAGAAACAACAAATGACTTAATTTCATTGCTTCCTTTATTCTCATTACTTATCAAAAATACTGCTTACTGTATATAAAGTCATAAAATAAGTAAGTTACAGTGTAATTAAATTTTGTGTTTATTTGGGCCTTCCTAATCTAAAGGGAAAACTTTGAAGACTGAGGGAATTTTAATATTTTGTTATATAAGATTAAAAAATGTTAATAAAATTACAAATATAATCCATCTTTATTTTCATTACCCAATTTCAACAGTGACCAAGAATATGCCATTCCTGTATTATTTAGTTTTATCCTTACCATATCCTTTCCAGGATGATTATGTTTTTAAGATAAAATTTAGATAAATTTTACAAGTTTAAAGGTGGGTTCCAAAAATCACTCTCAGGCTCAATAATTTATCAGAAGGAATCACAAAATTCATTGAGAATTATAGCCAAGGTTATGGCTTATTACAGGGAATGGATACACTAAAATCAGCCAGAGGAGGTGTCTGGGAGGATTCCAAATACAAAATTCCCATTGTCCTCAGTACACATCACAGTCTGGCTCCAGTGTGTGACAATTATGAATGGAGCATTGTCTACCTAGGGAATTCATCCAAGCTATGGTATCCAAAAATTTTATTGGGGCTTCATATGGGGACATGATTTATTGACTGATTGTTCACACGCCTGAACTCAGTCTCTCCTCCACCCGACTCCCTAGAGGTCTGTTATCATGCGGCCCAAAGGACCTTCCATAAGTCACTTTGTTAGACTATCAGGTGTTAACCAGGGCCTCACCATGAAGAACAAAACATTCCTACCACTTAAAAAAGTCCCAAGACTTTAAGAGGTGACATCTCAGGATCCAAGGACAAAGATCAAACTTCTCTTTGGGCAAGGCAAAGTTCTTTAGACCTCCTGTCATATATACATTTTAGCTGTTCAATTTTGAAAAATATTTAGAGACTACGTACACCTATCAGAATAATGACAATTCGTACACCTATCACAATAATGACAATTTTTATCTCTCCACAAAATTTTCTCAATTTCCTTTACACTCAACTGTCCATTTTGGCTACTGGTATTTTTTCTTTCTGTTTTGTTAACATTATATTAACTTTGTAGAACTTTATATAAGTGCATTTGGGATACCGTATTTCTAGTAATGGAATCTGGGGAAATTTCCCTATGTAGAAGAAAGGTAAAGAGTGGACAGCAAGGTCAAAAATAACCAAATCAGGACATTAAACAGAATACAATGGAAACAGAGAGAGGTGTGTTCCTATAAAACTGCACAGTACCAGGTAAGAAGCTTGCGCGATTCTGGCCTTCTAGTCCTCTCTAACTCAGGATGCAAAAACTCATTTTTATCAGAATCATGTGGTGTCTGAATCTGGAACTATGCGTGGAAACCAGCAGCTTGATAATACTGGTTTGGTTCAGTGTGAGGAGTGAAATTTACATTTTTACTAAAGCTAAAAGTGGTGGATTCAAAATAAACAGAAAACACACACACACATATGACAAAAAATAAGTAAGAATCAGGTTTACAGGAATAATATTTGATTTCAGTTTAGGCAAATGGCATTTCAGGAAGAAATTTAACAGTGAGGTCCTAGAATTGAGGGAAACACACTGACATAATAAACTCACCATTAAATCCCAGCTAGTTGCTAAACTACATATATGAGGAGGAGAGCTGAAATTGGTAGGCAAAACTTGAAATCCTAGTGAGACTTCAGAACTTGCCACATCCTTCATGCTGCGTCATGCAATTCATTATGCAACCACATACAACTCCAGTGACAGAGGTAGAAGGCTTGAAGGTCCCAGATATCTGGTCATAGCCTTTGAGCCTCTGCCCAGATCACTGGCTGACTGCCAAACTAAACTACACAGAAAACAGAGAATAGCTCTAAAGGAACACACACATACAAACACGCACACACACAAAATTGCATACTGTAAAGAAGATCATTCTCCAGTTTAAGTAGAGGCAAGTTAAAAAATAAAATACCTTCTAAGAATAGCATAAAATTCAGAGACACTACGATAGTATTTACAATGTACAGTTTTCAACCAAAAACTAGTAAACATACAAATAAAAAAGTATGAACAATATTTAGCAAAATATAAAGCAAGCTAGAGAAACTCTCACTGACTTCTGACATTGGTTTTAGCTGGAAAAAAAAAGCTTCAAATAAGCTATTACAAATATATTCAAAGAATTAAATAATATGCTAAAAATAAAATACCAACAAAAATGTCCACATGGTGTAGTGGACACCCATAGTCCCAGCTAATTGGGAGGTCGAGGCAAGAGAATCGCTTAAGCCCAGGAGTTGGAGGTTGCTGTGAGGGAGGCAGCTCTACCCAGGGAGACAGCTAGAGGCCTTGTCCAAACCCCTCCCCCCCAAAACAAAAAAATGTCCACACAGAATTAAAAAGTATACTAAGAACAAACTGGAAATTATATAGCTGGAAAATACAATAAATTAAAATTTTACTAGCTGGGACCCATATACGAAAAGGAGGTACAAACATGGCCCCAAAGGCAGAAATGGATGGATGAGACATAGGTTCAATTCTAAGAAGTGAATTTACTATTTCTTTGCTTGCAACAGTATTCCCCAGACCTTGCTTTAATTCCTTATGCTGACTTTCCTTGTAATCTGTTTTTTGTAATCTTCTGTAATATATTTAATATTTCCATGCCTGTTCTGCTATCCCTTCAAAAAAAAAAAAAAAAAAAAAGCAATAGTGCTTACTGTATATAAAGTCATAAATAGTGATTAATACTTTTGATTGGGGGAAGAGTATACGAATGAGCTAGTAGAAATTTCCAGCTCCCCAGGAAAATATTATGGACAAAATTCCCCAATGGCACATCTTAGTTCAGTAGAGAATAAAAGATTGCTGTTTATAACTGTTATCTCACAAGACCTTTAACACACAAAATTTCAAGTTCAAATTTCATAATTATTTAATGTCCAAGGGTTCCAAATTCAAGTAAAGGTAGGATACACTTTAGACATGGAATAATTTCACCAACATCACATCACCTTCCTGAATTTTCTGACCTTTCAATCTCACCCACCTCTTCCCCATTCATACACACAGAGACACATACACAACAGGTGTGTACAAACAGTGTTGCATCTCACCGGAACAAACTGCTAAATGTGTCTGTCATTATCAGCCAAATGCTTTCAGTCTCAGTCATCACTGCATATAGTGAAACCTCTTTAGTTTTCGAATGGACAAAATAATTTTTTTTCATAAGTTTAAGGAAGAATTATAGATGTTCAAAATGAGAATTACCAAAACAAACATAAAGACTAAAAATAAGTGTTTCCTTCTTCTCCACGAAGAGAATTCAATACGATGACAGGAAGAAATAACTTTTAAAGGTACAAACTAATAATGAAGAATAAACAAAAGACCTACTATTATTGGATACTTTTTCTATCAAATTTATGAAAGAAGAAAACCTGATGGGAGAGTGTTGACTAGGAGGAAAAAAGAAAGCTTACCTAGGATAATCTGCAGAAGGTGAAACATATAAAGAAAGGCGTATCTATAGCAGATGCTGCTAATTTCTCCCAACATTTACTCATCTTGTTCTCTTTTTGGTAATTAAAGCACTCTGACATGCAACCTCCCATTTTTAGCAGGAATATAGCTCGATTCTACTTTTTCTCATGCTTACTTTCTCCTTAGTACTTTATTTTAGATAATGTCTACAATAAATAGAAATAGAAATATAAAAGATATTTGCCTAGCGTCTCCATTGGCTCCTTCTGTTCCTCAGTATGTGCATGTGTGTTGTCCACATTTCCACTAGATGTAACACATAGGTCACTACTAAAGTTTTGAGACAGACTGTGTTATGATCCGTTATTTTATATCCAAGAAACACAACCAACAGCATCCTTTTTGATTGACCTGTGTAAGTTTGAACGTGTTTGGCTTATCAGTGTTGCTGGGAGGGCTTCATTTATTTCTACCTGCCTGGACTTTATATTTTTTCATTTTTGTGCATCTGAAAACTTTTGTAATAACCCATGAAAGAATATTTTGAAAATTATTACAAAAAATATTGAAAATGAGATTAAAATATGTCAATTCATATTTAAATTAAGTGAATAAATAATATTATCATTAAGTTCTCAATAAATGAAATAAATGAAAACAAATAAAATGGCTTTGATTTTTCAGTAACAATGGCAAAAATATATAAAATACCAAATATTTAGCATAAAATTAAAATTAGCAAAGTGAGACATTATAAATTATTTCCCTAAATGCACATACAAATATTTGTGTGCATTTTTATCATCTTTGCTTATAGCTGTCAATTTTCTACCCTTTCAAGACCTAATGTAAATAATCTTAGCGTAATAAGCAAATATGGTAGTGAGGAAAGCACATGGTTGTTCAATGAAGCAGAGTTAGAATGCTAGCTCCGTGTTTTATTAACTTTCTTACTGTGATAAACTTATTTAAACTGACTTATGTGTAGTTTTCTCATTTGTAAAATGAGATTAATTTGGCCTTTGATCTGTGCCTTCCATCAAGGAGGTAACAGAGAAAGAATCTGACACATAAAGCTCAAGACAGAGGAGCTGTTTTTATATCAGAAAGAAGGAGGAACTATCCCAAGTTGTAGGTATTTTGAAAATAATTAAATTTAAACTAATAATTTCATTTCAGCCACTGATTAGTTTTGTAGTGTTGAGATATAAGAAAACAATGAGACTTTTTTGTAAAATAGAAAATAACTAATACTTTATGATGTTATTATAAATATTAGAAAAAATATGTGTGAAATACCTAAGTAACTGCCAGGAAACACCTAAAATGGATTTTATGGTTCTTATTAGTGAGTAGTTCTTCCACTATTTTTATTATGTTCTTTTCATTAAAATGATATGGTTATATTCAGGAAACAAAGTTGTCTTTTTTTTTTTTTTTAAGAGACTTTGCTCGGATGTTAGAATATGCTTCTTTTGCTCTTTGCACTAACCTTTCAATAATTTTCATTCTAAGTGGTTCGTTACACTCTCAGCTCTTGTTCTCTAATACACATATCATCACTAATCTAGGGGCCAAGCTCTCAGAATATCCTTACCTGAATCTGTTTCAGATCATCACACATAGATCTATTCTAGATGATCAGATATAGTTCATCTGAGTTAGCCATTACCTAAGAAATGTGTCTCTAATATTAGATTATCTCAAATATATCCAGAGATAAATCAATGATATGACAATACTTTCCATTTCTTCTGTCCCTCTGTCTTTACTTCTTAAGGAGGCAAAAATTATCACATATCCATAGAGACTCCTAGTCTCAGCTATGTAAGAATGCCTGAAATCCTGAAATCCTCAACCCTGAAATCTTATTACACATTCTGTTATTTTCATAAATCTTTGATCGTTATAGACATTGAGGCTTTATGCATTTTTCCTACTTAAAAAAATCATTACTTAAGAGACTTTTTAAATAAAAAAGGCTGTGATTTTATTGCAGTTTTAAACCCAGCAGCACTGTTTTAAGCTTTTGACTGATATCTATAATTGACACATTCTGAAAAGTCTTAGCCAATAAAGAACTAGTCAAAACAATTGAAATTACATAAAACTACATAAGTGACCTTTTCAGCAAAGTATACACAGATGCACTCTAAGAGAATAGTGTCTCAATCTGCCAGGAGGAGCTATAAGTAGTTTTAAGAAGTAGGGATACCAATTTAGTCTTAAAAAAAATGACAGGTATTTTTCAGGGTACAAGCATGGAATATTATTAAAAAGTAATATTAGTGGTTATTGAGTACTTATTATTATCATTTTATGACTGAGTAGTACTTCCAAAATTTTCTTTACCACTCATAATGTGATGAACCCTTAGGCTGTTTCTACATCTTTTCTAAGTATTTGTAAATATAATGTAATCATTATTAATCATTATTATTATTTTAATATTATTATTTAAAAGTAATAATATTAGTGCAAAGAGAAAAAAGAAGCATATTAGAAAGAACAAAGTCTTAAAAATAAAAAATTTGGGAGGGCTTCATTGACTAATTTTGTGTTCTGAAATATTATTAAAAATTAACTATGCATGTGAAAGATAGCAATGTTAAATGGTCTGATGCATTTATTCTACACATACAGTGAAAATTTTTAACTAATTAGTTAGGGACAAAATAATGTCTGAAAAATTGAGGACCTTGGTGAGGAAACAGAGTAAGAAAAAAAAATGGATGAGAAAATAGATTAAGGAAAAAAGAAAGGAAAAAAAGAAAAAAGTGTTGGCCTTGAAGGGCAGAGAGAAATTTCTTCATCTTGAAGAGATAAAGACAAATTCACAGATATGAAGATAGGTAAGCCTACAGGTGACAGGGGAAAAGTGGAGAAAGGTTGAGACAAAAGGTACTTCTTTTATTTTTTTTTTCTATAATCTATTTGATGGCTAAAAATAAATTTATAAGATGTTTATTTCAATGCTGCAGTGAGAATATTATAGAAAGTGTGATAAACTTTGGTGGAAAGTAGCTCTGAAAGCCTTACTGATTCTTTATTTTCAGCTTTATTAAGGTATAACTGTCAAAGAAAACTTTTTTTTTTTTTTTTTTGATACAGAGTCTCTCCTGGGTAGAGTGTCATGGAGTCATCTTGGCTCACAGCAACTTCAGTCTCCCAGGCTCAAGTGATCCTCTTGCCTGAACTTCCTGAGTAGCTGGGATTACAGGCACCTGCCACAATGTCAGACTAGTTTATCTATTTTTTTTTTTTTTTTTTTTAGGCTGGTAGAGCTTTCATTTATTTATTTATTTATTTATTTAGCTTTAAAGCCAGGATTTTATTTATTTATTTATTTATTTATTTATTTTTATTGTGGAGAAGGGGCGGGGAAAGAAGGCGGGGGAAGAGGTGTGTGACAGGGTTGGGCCAGTGGCATGGTACCACATTGGCTGTATCTAGGTAGAGGCAGTTTCAGGCCGGGCCTTGCTGAGTCATTGCTATGCGGAAGTAGCTTGATGGATCTACTTCTAGTCAGGCTCCGGAAGTTGCACTA
>CAUYPK010124598.1:0-11508 GCA_963574355.1 Loris lydekkerianus | reverse complement strand
AAAAAAAAAAAAAATGAATTAGGTATGATCTCACTCCCCATAGGCATTTGAAAATTATCAGAGTGCATTTTACAAGGGTACATGTTAAATTTACTAAGTGTAGAGTATAAATGTCTTAACACAATAACTAAGAAAATGCAGAGAAGACTATGTTAACCCGTTTGATGAAAACATTTCAAATGGTATATAAAACCAGCACATTGTACCCCATAATTGCCATAGAGATATAAGAGATTATCTCTGAATACTGCCAGAAACTTGATGCCCAGAATTTGACAATTTTGTTCTTTGTTTCTCTTCCTCTTTGTGTGTTTGGGAGTGTTCAAAAGCTTTGTCTTCAATATCAGAAATCCTTTCTTCTGCTTGCTCCACTCTGTTACTTAGGGATTCTACAGTATTTTTCAGATCTTTGAGGGCTGCAAATTCTTGCTTCAGTGCATCAAAATCTTTTGTGGGTTTGTCTTTACATTTATTAAATTCTTGAAACAACTTTTGAATTTCTCCTTGAATTTCTAATTCTGACTTTTGAATTACTCCTTCAATTTCTAATTCCAAAATTTCCTCCATTCTCTTAATCTTATTTGCAAGCCAAATTCTGAATTTGATATCTGACATCTTGGCCAGCTGTTTATGAATGGGATCTGCAATTACATCTGCTATATCTTCCCTTGGGGGTGTTCATCTATTGTGATTATTCATGTTACCAGAGTTTTCCCACTAATTTCACCCCATGATTATTTTTCGCCATTTCATTTTTCCCCTGGAGTTTTGTTGAGGACGCGTACAGCGCTAAGGCCTGAGAAAATGGGGACCTGTTTGTTGTGGTGGGGCTAAGTGGTTCTGTCTTGTTTTCAGCTGGTCTCTGTCCAAGCCTAGTGAAACAGTTACTCTGCATTGAAGTCTCAGCTGTGGAGAAATACCAGCAATTAAGTCACCTTGCCCCCATAGTCAACAATTGAAAAAGGAAAATCAAACCTTCCTACAACCACACACCCAGGGCACTACTTGAATAGTTCTCGGGAAATTAGCTCAGTTCAAAAGGTCCAAATCAATTGTCTCAGTCAGCACCTGTCTTAGGTGGGAGAGTTTAAAAGATCTCTGGCAACTGGATTGCAGGGGTCCGGTGACAACTCAGATATGGCTTGCTTAGGTGCTCCGTGAAGTCAGGCGGACCCACCCAGCAAATAGATTAGTCTGGGAAGGTTGATGCCTTCTTCCCCACCTTGCACTTCTGTAACAACCAGTCACTGATAGCACCACAGGGCTGTGACCCAGTTGCCTCTAGTGAACAGATACTCCAGAGGTTTGCACCTGCCTGAATCACAAGGAAATCTATATCTGTTTAGCCAGGCTGCTGTGCTCTGCCTCTATCCAGCATGGGGAGGTGAGGCCTGACAACCTCGGGTGCTTGATGAAGGCTGGGGGTTGTTCACTCAGTTCCAGCCCCGCTCCTGATTGATGTTACTGATAGAACAGAACAGAACAACTTTGCGGGGATTTGTTTCTGTCCCTGCTAAATTTCCCTGTAGAAGAGAAGCTGTTTTGAGTTCCCAGAGCCTGTGCCTCAGGCCCTGTCTTTGCTCCTGCAGGTTTGTATTTGGTTAGCTGTCAGTTCTAGCCTCCTGCCTTCCCTTGTCTATAGGGTGACGATCCCTTGAGGGCTGGGTGCGTCCGAGGCTCAGTAAAGCAGTTGTCTGGGTCAGCCCCTCCCTGGAAATTACCCGGCTCTGCACATGTGTTTTCTAGCTTCCACTCTCCACCCAGGCCAGTACCGCCTCAGGCAAACTCTTTACTCATGTGGCCTGTGTTTCCGTCCCAGATCTGTTCTGTGTTTGTTGCCACCTGAGAAGATGCCCATTCTCCTCTGGTTGCCCAGGGAGACAGGGGTTGTGGCTTTGGAATATCCATGAGTGAGCCCTATTGTTGACAAAAACGGCTGCCGCTCTGCGCCTCTGGGCACCACTGCTCCGGTGTGGTTCCCTTTCAGCCGACCATCCTCTCTTCACTCCCGTGCAGAATCAGCACTGACCAGCTGCAGTCAAGGCCCTGTCCACACCCCTGGAGAAATCACCCAAGAATTTGGACTCCTGGGGGACTGGCCTCCAGACCTCAGAGTGAGAGTGGATGGGAGTGCAGAATTGCAGGTAGAGAATATATACAGTTTTATGCCTGGCAGGAGAACACCATGGCACCCTAGTAGGGGAGGTAGGTCCAGTTTTTTGAGGGTCTCTCCTGTGGAGTGTAGTGGGAGGACCTTTGAATTCTGCTCATTTGTTTGTGGGGCACTCCGAGCTGTTCTCATGAGGGTGGGGACTCCTGTCTGCTTGGTGATGGATTTTTTTTTGTTTGTATTTTTGGTGTCACAGCTCACCTCAGTGGGGTTGATGTACGTTTTTCAACCTTCTCTTTTGGTGCAGCTCTAATCCACCAGGTTACTTGCTAAATTTTTATCCTTTAACTCTCCTTCTGGATGGGAGCCTCTGTGGAAAGCTGGCTTAAGTAAGCCATCTTGTCTCTGCCCTCATGGCTTTATGTCTTAATGTGGCTTGACAAAATGTTAATATTGATGGTAAACTTGTTAATGAATGTCTTGTGGTGACCATGGGGAGAATACTCACTGAGAATTTTAGTGTTGTTTGTTCAAAAAAAACATACAGTGAAATGAGTAATGTTTTTGCTGTTTTTCCTATACATCGAGAAGCTTAAAGAGAACTATTAGAACTTTTCATTTCCTTTGGCTAACTTCCTAAGTGCACCTTTTACATCTTCATTTCTCAGGGTGTGAATGAGAGGATTTAACATGGGAGTAACTGCTCCATAAAGTATTGAGATAAATTTGTCTTTTTCTTGGGATTCCTTTGACTGAGGTTTCAAGTACGTGTATATTACCGTTCCGTAAAATATGGCGACCACAGTCAGATGGGAACCACAAGTGGAGTAAGCGTTTAGCATACCTTCCACAGAACGAATCCTCAGCATGGTAGCCACAATGTAGAAGTAGGAAATGAGTATGAAGGTCAAGGGCAGAGGCAAGGTGAACACACTGATAACCAGACCTAGGATCAGACTGACAGTTGTGTTTGAGCAGAGGAGTTTCAAAAGGGCTTGTATCTCACAGGTAAAATGGTTTATGATATTATGTCCACAATTACGAGCAGGAATTGCAATGATTGGTGGATTGGTGTGACTGCTACTAAAAAGGCACTGGTCCAGGTTCCCAAGACCAACTGTATACAGACCCAATTGTTCATAATTATAGTGTAACGCAGAGGATTAGAGACAGCAACAAACCTGTCATAAGCCATGACAGCAAGGAGGAGACACTCTGTCATCCCGAGAAAGAGGGATGTGGTCATATGGGCATAACAGCTGCTATAGGAGACAGTGGGGAATTCCCTTAAGCATTGGGCCAAGACATACGGCTCCCAGCTGGTGGAATAATAGATATCAAGGAAAGATAAATTACCAAGAAAAAAATACATGGGAGTATAAAGTCGAGGATTCCATCTCATCTCACTACAATAATAATAAGACTGTTCCCAAACATTGTGATCATGTAGAAAAACAACAGTCCAAAGAAGAAGGCAGTCTGGATTTGAAGGTGCTGGGAAAATCCAACAAGAATGAATTCAGTTATTTCCAAGGCATTGTCTGCCTTTAGACTGCCCATTTGCTCTGCTCAGTTGCTGGTAAAGGAGACAAAACATAATGTCATCTACATGATGAAATAAGAGGAAGAACATCTCAAATAGCCTATTATAGCTCATGTTCTGGAGCTCTAATTATTGTGTGTTATTTGTTTTACTGGGTTAGGCTCATCTGTTCAAGCACCCAGTAATGGAAATGTATGTTCTCTTTGCCTTTCTGTTTTATAGAAACTTACATGACTGGGGAAGACTGATTACATTGTATGGACTACTACAGACTAAACAGAGGTACTTAAGTCTGATCAAGTAAGACAATCATTAACACAGAATCAAACAGAATTATTACTCACATATAGGGGCATGGCTAGATAATTGACTTTATCCTTGAACCCTCTCCCCAAAGAGGCAAATATGCTACCTTTCCCCATCAAAAGTGTGTTTATCAGTTTTATTTAAGGTAATTGACCAACTTAAGAAATAATTTTTAAATTTAAACTCAAGGATCCAGTTGTGAATGCTTGAAATACGTCTTTAATTTTCAAACTTTTTTCCTGCTTCTTACATGTAATATTAGAACCACTTATGGATGGTAAATTAGAAAGTGTCCATGTAGCTAAAGCAATCAGCTAATTCAATAGAGAAACACCACCAGCCAAATTGGCATGCAACAAACCAAGTGATTGGTGGATTTACTGAAATGTCATTCCTTGTTCAATTGTTCTGAAATCTATCTTCAATTGACAAAAGTTTACTATTTGCATCTCCATATGATTTAAAGGATGATGAGAAAATCTTATTAGATGAAAGATTCCATGAAGGCTGTAGTTACCAGAATTTGTGAAGAGGGACAAGGCAAATTTTGAATACATGTTTCCAGAAGTGTTAAAAGAGAAAGACAGAGCCCTGGCAGTTTTACATGATTTTAGTAGAGAGTGAAAGAGGTGACCAATTGATGTCTGTTTTGGTTTTAAAATTTTCTTATTTAGATACAGCATCAATCTCTCTGTACTGTGTAGTTATATTAGGGCTATACAGAATTGGATAATTCTTCATACCTAAAAGGCAGATTGTTGAAATACAAAAAGAAGGCAAGGGAGCCAGCTGGATCTAACCCTAAATTCTGGTCCAGCCATTAAAAAACTGTACAATCTTGAGAAAGTCAGTTTCCTTATATGTGAAATGGGAATATTACTTAACCTCTTGCAGGATTGTTCCAATAATTACAGGAGACAATTTTTACAAAGATCCTAGCCCAGTGGTGGCACATTTACAGCCACCCAAGATACTTCAGCAACTTTCCTGCCTCCATGCCTGATACTACCTTTCCCTACAGTTTGGTTTTTATCTTTGTAAACATGTACCAAAATGTCATTTTATCCTACCATTCCTTGTAAGGTTATCATATTACCAGAGACAATACAATTTGAAGTTTTAGGTTTGAGTAGCAACTAAAGAAAGTTTGACTGTGTAAGTCATTAAAATTTCTTCCTGATGGTAGGCAGGAAAGACACATAAAAAGATGAAAATTACTCACTGACTTAGGGCTGGAGGACAGCAACAGAGGAGTGCACCTCATTCATAACAGAAGCATTTTGCAGTTGACAACACCCCCACAAATGACTAATCTCCAAGAAGAAATTTGATTCCTTCAACTGTAAGAAAAAAAAGTTTAATACAAGCAGCTGTGGTAATAAATCTTCCTATCAGTTGTGGTTATAAGGCTGGAAAATCTTGCGTTAACTGTGCTGATGAATCATGCACATTTATCTGTACTTGTTTAAATATCTTTTTCTTTTATTTACACAGAGGAGGATTGTAATAAGGCTATCATGAAAGGTTGGTGTCCAAAAAACAATAAAAATTTATTCTCTAGCATACATAATAATAATAATATAGATGCAGGTTCATGACATGTAGTTTTTCTTTGCCTGCGCAAATATTAAAATGATATTTCTTCTCGTAATGTCCCAAATTCTGTTACTTTGTTGCCAGACACAGAAAAAGAAATTGAGGAAATGTCCTTTCTGAATACATTGTGGTACTTTTAAAATATTGGTGTTTGCTGAAATATAGTTTACTTATAAACCAAAAATATTTAAGAAGCATTTAAAAAGAAGCCAGACTTCAAATGCATGAGTGAGCTTTGGAAATTTGGATAATCTTGTGGTGATTTAAGAATCGATAACCTCAGTTTTGAAGAAAATTTTCCACTTTGGGGATTTATGGGACATCCCTGTTTTGCAATTAAATCTCCCAATACAGAGAGAGGAAAAAGAAAGGAGGAGGAGAAGACATCTGATATATTTAGCTCATTAAAATAAAGTTCATTTTCCTTCTGACTTGGTTAATGAGAATTTCAGTAAATGTTCCTTATAGCAAGGATCCTGATGAGTAAACATGGTGATGGTGGGGAACCAGAGCTAGTCTTTCTAAAAGAGAGACTTTCTTCAATCTGGGCAGTTCTTCATTCTTTTACTTTATTTTTTGCTTACAAGTTACATGTTCAAGTAGTGCTATAAAGAATTAATACTGAGAACTTTTGGAGACTAAGATGTTCACCACAGTGGCTGCATTAACATCTTTTGTGTCTGCTGGGTTCTCTGAATGATACGCTATGTTGATCAATCAGGCTATCTCCTAAGTATGATTGTGAATTCAACAGATATTAAACAAAGTTTTATTTTGAGTTAGATTTTTTTTTTTTTAACTTGAGGCATGTTAGACCCTGTATAACTGAGGTAAGGATGAGTGTACACATTAGGGGCTCTAAGTAATCTGAATTTTGTGATCAAATCTGAATCATCTCTGTTTTCTCTGGCAATCTACTATACACAGAAGAAATTCTTAAAAGATGCTTGCTGAAATAAATCCTTTGGGTGTCACTTGGACTAAATGGATTCTTCCATTCAAATATTTTCACAGCTATGATTTAACAATAAAAATAAATAAATTAAAAAAAAACCAAATATTTTAATCATTCCATCTGGTTTTGGCCACCTCACTCTAAAAAATATTTTTTTCTTGAAATTTTTAATCTTTGGTTTCATGACACACAAAAAATATGTTGACCGATAAAACAGTGTTCAACTGAAAAACAATAGATGAGGAAGACTTTCAGCCAGGAAGTCACTTCACATTGGACTTATGTGAGTTCCTCCTACTTGTCTTAGAGGGTCAGTGGTAAGGATTTTCCCTTTCCCTGTGGTTGTATTCTAGGGATCTTTTCAATCTGTATGTTAAAAATATATTAAACCTTCAGGGAAATCCACAAAATATGAACAAGAGTAAGATGGTGAATGTTTGCAGGAGCATATAAATTGAGAGAAATTTCAGTGCTATAAAGGAAATATTTCAGAGAGGACATGGTTAATGCTTCCCTAATGAAGATTACAGAACCGGCACAGATGCAAACTATAGTAGGAATAGAAGGCTTCAGCTGTCCAGGCATCTGATGGAAGTCTCATTCTGCTAAAAGGAAGGCATCTGATAAATTCAGGATTTGCCTAGCTGACAATTTCATTTCTCAGGAGGTTAAAGAAGCATTGAGGGGGAAATGATACTATGGACTTAATTATGATGGAATGAACTGGACTCTTGGGGAAAAGAAAAAAACTATGACATCTGGGAGTTCATAATAGAAAGAAATTCTATGGCCAATATTTCTTAAAGGGATACTGGCTATGAAGCCATAGATATTTTTCTCTGAATATTTGAATTTTACATTTTTTAAAGTCCCTAATGATAGTTTGACCAGAATCAGAGAATTTCAATAAATTTAAGAGGAAAATAGACCTATTTCACTTCAAGAGCATAGTGCAGAGCGTGCAAATGGCTCAGTTTCAGCTGTTATAGATACAGACAGTACTTAGCAATCTCCTAAATCTGAATTAACAACAACTTTCCCACCTTGTCATCAGGGCATGTTAGACTCACCCTCATAGGATACTGATTAGTGCAACCTAATCTGAAAGTTTACAAATTATCTGGATTTTACTTATCACATGATACATTTTTCAGAGCTTTTTGGTGTGGGAGGATTCAATCTAGACCTCATGGTCATGAACATTCATCTATTCATTTATCCAACCAATAAATATTGTATTTACTGACTTTTTATTATATGTACAGTTCTGCTCTAGTTGCTGAAGATACAGTAATGAACAAAAGAGATAAGACCTCTCCTCTTATTTAACCTATATTCTAATGGAGTGAGACAGAAAATAACAAATAACAAAATATTTTCAGGTAGTGAGAATTGTTATGAAGAAAGTAAAACAGGGTGATATGAAAGAGAATGGTAGAATAAGATAGTTATTATAGATGTGCAGTTTCATGGAAGGCAATATTTCAGTTGAGAGCAAAATGATATACGAAACAGCCATGTGAAAATGTACAGGTAGAGAGGCCCAACAAGAGGGAACAGTAAGTATTCTAAGGCAAGAACAAGTTTAACTTTGCTGAATAGATAGGAGGTAAGTGTGGCTAACGCTTTATGTAGTGTGCACAATTGTTCTAGTTTGTCTAGGACTTTCATGATTTTATTATTGAAATTCCCATGAACCAGGAAATCCCTCAATCCTTGTGTGGAACTTGAAATTACCACAGAAACTAACCTCACAGTTAGAGTATGTTTCTCTGTGTTAAGTATACCATAGTTTGTCCATTGCATTTCAGATGATATGGTTCCAAGACATCTCAGTCTCAAACGCAGATCTACTCCCGAGACAGATTGTAGCAGTATTTTTCCACTAAGCCATCTAGGATATCCAGCTATTTTTAGTAATATTATATTTAGCAAGGAAAGAAGGCCACTAGTACTGACTTTTCCATAGAAACTACTCTTAAGCCATTTAGTTCACTTCCTGTAACTGTACAATTGATTTTATTTTAACCTTAAGGCTCAGCTTTATCATTTGCTAAGCAATTTTATCTTGTTCAGTTTGACTCAGAGTTCCAGTCCATTGAGGTCATTTGTGTGTTAATTTTGGTATCTAAAACTTTACCTATAACTTCTTGCTTTCTTTATGTTAACAAAAATTTGACAAATTTGCCTCCTGGATTTTTAGCTAAGTCATTTGCTTAAAATGTTAAACAGAACAGGGCCGTGGGTATGTCACTGGAGACAGTCTTCCAAGTTAACCTGGATTGATTAATCAATATGTTAGGAGAAGTTTGTGTAAGCAGATAGTAAATCTTAAAATATCAAGCTCATGGTGTTACCCATGATTTGGGACAAAGCATGTAATTATGAGGTCAAAATACTGCCTCCAGATACAGCTTTTCTCATTTACTCTTCTGGATAATGAGCAATAAGACTGGAAGTGTGGCTGGAACAGGTGGATAGGAAAATCAAAGAGGGAGAGAAAGAGCCCTCAGAGCTGATTCAGAGGACTTAGAATTTAGGGAAAATCAAAAGAGAAGAGGGCTTAAGGAAACAAAGAGTTAAATGTCCTAGCCTGTTATTAAAAGGTTTTGTAGTAATATTATAGCCAAAGGCAAAGTATAAACAAATGCATGTAAGCGCATTCTCATAAAACTTCAATTAAAAAAGGAAAACATGTGATGAGCCAGTTTTGACGAGTAGGCTATAGGTGGTCAACATGAGCTTCAGATGATTCAGAATCATCCATATAGAAATAGCCTCATACATGTATATTTTAATCAAGGAATAATTTTCTTCCACTCTTACTTCTCTACATCAAGCTTTTTCATCACTAAGCTTTCACTGTTTAGGCTGATATCTCTTTAAACCCTCTTTTATCCTGGCTTCCTTTTAGCATTATGTTTTCTAATTTTTTCTCTTTTTTGGTCAAGCATAGGAGTCACCTAAACTTTTCTGTAGTCAGAATATTTTTAATTTTGCAAACCATGGGTTTTTGTTGCAACTACTGAACTCTGCAGTTGTAGCATAAAAATAGTCATAAAATTATGTACATTAATGGGTATAGTCGTCCTCTAATAAAACTTTATCTATAAAAACAAGTGGCAGGCAGGATTTGGCCCTCTTGCTGCAGTTTGCCAACTACTTGTCTAGAAGGGATGGTGATTATTCTTGGAATCATGCTATCTAACCTGAATACCACATTGCATTTGCATTTTGCATTATATTAATGGGAGACCGCCCATGTGCTACATGTCACAACAAATAGCAGTTTCTTAGATATCCACAGGTCTTACGTGCTACCGTCCTACCGTAAACAGCATTCCTTTATGGGGCTCCCCTCTTCCCATGCCCTCTATAATTCCTCAGAACTAGGGTCCGGAAATGACCTGTTGATCCTATAGTCCCCAGGCTCAGAGTCCTTTAAGAATGCTGCCTTGAAAGAAGCATGACAATGTTTGCATTCCCTGACTCTTGAGTGAACTCTCTGCCAATTTAATTATGAGGTGTTAGAAATTAGCAGAATTAGCACCAAAGCTCAAATTTCCTTTAGTAAAACCAACTTGTATCCAGATACATTGATAGCCATTTGCCAAAACAATAGTCGAATCTCCTTTTGCACCACTGGTTATGAGTATCTCTGGATAACTAAAGTCACTACTGGCAATAGGCATTGTGGAAGAGCAGGTGACTGAGAGGAGACACTAGGGAGTAGGACAAGGGGATTCTCACAAGATGGTGAGTCCAAATGACTACTTCATCTGAAAGAAAGGGAAAGTTTGAGTAACCATATTCATTGCTCATGTAAAATCATGTTTTCTCACTCTTTGAATGCATAGAATTCTTATTTACCTGAATTTTTAGGTAAAATAAAAAATGAATTTATAAATCTATATCTTCCAAAAATTTGAATTGAAAGTACAACTTAGTCTGAATATTCTGAGGCCTGATTTCTGGTCCTGTTTTTACCAGATATACTGGACTCATCTATAAAATTTTCTCATCTATAAAGCAAATAGAACTCACTAGATAATAACCAGTTTGATGTAAACATTCCAAATTGTATATAAAATCAGCACATTGTACCCCATAAATGCATTAATATATGCAGTTATAATTTAATAAAAAATAAAGATACATGGTAATTAGATAAAAAATAAAAAAAATATGTATTATAAAAATCAAAGTGAAAACATGGAAGCCACAGAAAACTACAGGTAAAGGCATAAAAATCAAACAGAATTCCACTATTTAGCCATGACCACAAACAATATATGAGGTCTTTCCCCAATTATATGCCTATTTCCACAGTCATGTCACATTATAGAGAATATGACCTGCTTTCCCACTCAAGCATTTTCTCATGGCACTAGAAAATCGTTAATGATTCTTCTAGCTTATTTTATTTTATTTTGTTTTGTTTTTGAGACAGAGTCTCAAGCTGTCACCTTGGGTAGAGTGTCGTGGCTTCACAGCTCACAGCAATGTCAGACTCTTGGGTTTAAGTGATTCTCTTGCCTCAGCCTTCCAAGTAGCTGGGACTACAGGCACCTGCCACAACGCCCAGCTATTTTTGTTGTTGTTGTTGTTGCTGTTGTTGTTGCAATTGTCATTGTTGTTTTAGCTGGCCCGAGCCGGGTTCAAACCTGCCAGCCTGGGTGTTTGTACCCAGCGCCCTACCCACTGAGCTGAAGGTGCCCCCTGACTCTTCTAGCTTTATTATTTCTTTCTTTCTTTCTTTCTTTCTTTCTTTCTTTCTTTCTTTCTTTCTTTCTTTCTTTCTTTCTTTCTTTCTTTTTTTTTTTTTTGTAGAGACAGAGTCTCACTTTACCACCCTCAGTGGAGTGCCATGATGTCACAGGACTCACAGCAACCTCCAGCTCTTGGGCTTCCGCGATTCTCCTGCCTCAGCCTCCCGAGCAGCTGGGACTACAGGCACCCACCATAAAGCCTGGCTATTTTTTTATTGCACTTTGGCTG
>CAUYPK010124597.1:0-28587 GCA_963574355.1 Loris lydekkerianus | reverse complement strand
GTGTTCTCTCTGTCCCAGGACCCAGCCACACGGTGTTCTCTCTGTCCCAGGACCCAGCCACACTGTGTTCTCTCTGTCCCAGGACCCAGCCACACTGTGTTCTCTCTGTCCCAGGACACAGCCACACTGTGTTCTCTCTGTCCCAGGACACAGCCACACTGTGTTCTCTCTGTCCCAGGACACAGCAAGCACGGTGCTGTCTCAGCTTGTTGGCACACGCTACTCCTTCTGCGTGGAGTGCTCTTAGCACTTAGTATGGCTGTGCCCTTACTGTTCAGGTCTCAGCTCAGATGTCACTTCTTCAGAGAGGCCTTCATGACCGTTCTGGCCAAAGCAGTGCTCCAGCCACTTTCCTTCCTACTACTTAGTTCCTGGAATTATTACTTGTTTTCTTCACCCTCACCATACTCACTCACTCCCCATTCTCAAAACAACATAAACCCCTTGAGGGCAAAAATTGTCTAGTCTTGTTTACTATTCTGCCACAGCTTAAACTGAACTAGCACACAGTAGGCACTCATAAGGTTTGTTGATTGACTTACTGACTCACTTGGTATGAGAATGATGCAAATGCATTATTGGTTGAGTCCCCATTACTACCACATCCCTTGGTGATTAATGATGTCGACTCTAGAGCCAGACTTCATGGGTTCAAATCCCAGCTCTGCCTCACTGATGAAGTGAGGATACTAACAGCATCTGCCTCAGAGGTACCATGCCTGGGCCTGTCCATGGCCAACTATAAACAGATAATAACAGAAGGACTTGTGGTCACTGAGGGTTGTGGTTACTCAGCACATGTCTTATCTGGGCTACTAGAAGATGATGTTCTCAGGACCGGGCTTTATGTTCCCTTCTTTCTTCTGTCCCTACAGTGCTTGACAAAGGTATCTCCAGATAATGTCAGGGCTGAGCATGGAAGCAAGCTGAGAGAATAGACTGGTAGGAAAGGGGCTCCTTGCTTTCCTGGGAGCTCTAGTGTGGCTAGGAAGGATGGGAGACTTACCAGGACAGAGGGCAGCTTCCCCCGGCGCCGCACATACAGGTGGAGGGCCAGGCAGTAGGCCAGGGCTCCACAGAGCAGCAGGACGAGGGCAGAGAAGATACAGAGGTTGGTCACGGTGAAATCTGTAGGACAGAGGGATGTGTTTGTAGCACATGGGACATGGAGGGACAGTCCTCAGAGATCCTTCAGCAACCTCTAGGCTATAGCTCTAGATAGGTTTAGGTTTCTGCAAATCTCTGCCCGGCCTTCCAATCTATGCCCTGAAGAAGGCCCTCATTAGATGTACTATTTCCAGCTCTCTGCATATGCCTCACATTACAGCAAAAAAGAGCAATGAATGAGACACTGGTTCAGCAGATAAGAAGAGAGGCTTTGGGGGACAGCCAGAGCTGGGTTCAAATCCCAGTTCACCATTTACTAGCTGTGGGATGTGGACCAATTACTTAAATAAACTGAGGCTCATAGACATTATCTATAAAGTGGGGAAATTTACAGTACCTACCTCGTAAGATGGTTGTGAAGTTCACAGTACTCACTGTGTACTAAGTACTTATATCATCAGATCTTTACAACCAAATTAGGAGGTAAAAACGTACCACCATCCCCCAGTTTTATGGATTAGGATCCTGTGGCACAGAGAAGGTAACTTGCCCAAAGTCATATACCTCGTAAGTGGTAAAGTTGAGATTTCAACAGAACTCTATCTGACATCAGTGAATGAGCAGCCACCCAACACATGGTTAGTCCCTTTCTCTACATTGAGACTCAGATGACAGTGAGCTGCTGAGTGTTCACCAAAACTGAAATCTATTGTAGCTCCATAAGGAGTCACTTCTGTCTTTGCTGGACCCTGCCCACACCGGCTGGGCACTCCCAGAACACTTATTGTTGGCATGATTCATTGTGCACTTGATATAAACTATCTTGGGTTGTCATGGCTTCCTCTGTACATACTGTACTCCCCAGACAGCCTGCAAAGTCCTTGTGGGCAGTGCCATGGCCTCTATATCCTCTCCCATCCCCCACCTCCCAGCAGCTGGTTGAGAGGCTGGGCAGTTTTTGCTGACTTCAGCAGCTCAGGCGAGAAGTCAGCTCAGTTCTGCTTCCTCTGTGGGGTGCATAAGGAGAAGCCCCTTCTCCCCCTGGCTCTGAGGCAGAATAGTAGAGGACTGGACAATGGGATTAGCACAGCTGACTGAGGATGGCCTGGGAAATGTTGGCTCCTGGGAAACATACTTGTGCTCACCTGTGCTCAAGTAGAAAGACCTGAGACTCGGGTGACTAGTTCTACCACCAAGTCCTATCTGTGCAATCCCAGAAAGCTACTTATATTAAACCTCAGTTCTCTCATCTCTAAAATGGGTACAATAGGACCTCTCTCATCAGTTATGGTTAGGCAGTGCCTGGCACCAGTAGCCACGAACAGATGCTTTTTGGATTGCTCCAGGCCCAGTCTACACAGCAGCCCTGATCAACTCACACTGCTCGCTGAGGACGATGCACTCCTCTTCCGACCACATTCCTTTGTTAGTTCGGGAGCTGACAGATGGTTTCACCATGACACAGAACTTTCCCACCTCTCCAGAGGTTGGCAGGCTAAAGTTTTCGTGTTTTACTTTCTCGTACGTGAACTAAAATGAAAATAACCACAATTAACAGCAATAAACAAAATCCTCTTATTTCACAGCGCACAGAAGCTAAGAGCTGCAGGGGCCTTGAGAGGTGATCCCCACCAAGCGCCTTCCGTGTTCTTCATCTAAGACCACAAACTCTGAGATTGCCAGTACAGCCCAAGATCTCTATAATCACCACAATTGGCTTTGTTGTTGCTTTTTAAAATTAATGCTCTTGCTGTTCTATTGAATACTCTATTAAGAGAAAAGGGAGTGTTTTATAGACACTGAAGATCTTTCCAGAAGGGGCTGGAATCAACTGTAGTGGAAAGGAAAGGGGATGGATTTTATAGATTGCAGCTCTCCCACTAACAGGGGTGCCTTTGAGTCAGTTACAGGCTCTCAGAGTCTTATTTCCTCATCTATAAAATGAAATAAATATCTATCACCAAGTGATCAGAAGCAATGGCTATAAAGTATCTTAGGTGGTGCCCAGCACGTAGTAGCTTCTTCCACACAATCTCATAGGGGTGCAGCTTCATGGTCATTTCAGCTACCCCCCTTCCCCATCTCCCCCACCCCGCTACTCTGCAGCTAAGTTTCCTGGTGGCACACAAAAGGTGCCCTGGCCCTATAGCCTTGGGGACAGGGAAGCCCCGGCCCTGTGGCCTTGGGGAACCGCATACCTTATACTTTCCTGCCCCCTTGCGAAAAGCAATCTCATACTCGCGGAAGTGAGGGAAGATGCTTTCATATGTGTCGCCTTTGGGGGCTATCTTGGGCCTGGGGAGCTCGATGGTCCCATGGATGAAATCGTTGTACATTTCTAGTTTCACTCCACCAACTGTCAGAGTCACTGAGTAGGAGAAAGGGACAAAACCATGAGGCCTTGGCGGAAGGGAGGGCGTACTGGGTATCTAGCCCAGGCCTTGGCTCCAGGGTTAAGTTATATCTACTCTAAAATCTAAACCACAGATTTCTCAACCCAGTAGAACATAAGGACTTCTTGTGGAGCACATTTAAAAATAGATGCCCTAAAAAAACAGATGCATTGACCAATGGAATAGGATAGAGCCCAGGAATAAACCCGCATACCTACAGTGAATTAAATGTGAAGAAAATTGCCAAGAACACGCAATGGGGAAAGGACAGTCTCTTCAAAAGTTACCCACATGGAAAAGCATGAAAATGGAGCCTTATTTCACACCTTATATAAAAATTAACTCAAAATGGATTAAAGACTTCAATGTAAGACCCCAAACTATAAAGCATTAGAAGAAAACAGGGGAAAAGCTGCATGACATTGGTCTGGACAGAGATTTCTTGGATATGACCCCAAAGCAGAGGCAACTAAAGCAAAAACAGGATTGCATCAAACTAAAAGGCTTCTGCTCAGCAAAGGAAACAAATAATAGAGGGAATCTCCATGGATTAGGAGAAAATATTTGTATATCATACATCAGATAAGGGTCTAGTATCTAATGTATACAAGGAACTCAAACTCCTCAACAAGAAATAAACAACCCTATCAAAAATGTGCAAAAGACTTGAATAGACATTTCTCAAAAGAAGACATAAAAATGGCCAACTGATATATGAAAAACTGCTGACCATCAAGAAATGCAAATTAAAACCACAAATAAAAAGCTGCTGAGCTCTGGGCTGTGGGCAGGCATTTGGGAGCCAGTGACCTCCTAGACTACGCATTCTAACTCTGAATCCTGCAAAGCAAGCAGAGAACACGCTCAGTCCCAATTTGTGGAATGGAAGAATCCCACCGAGTTCAGGGCTCAGCGTTTTCTCTAGCCCCTCCAGAGAGAGATTCCCAGCTTTTCTTCATTAGCACCTCTGTTTCAAAGGGATGAGCCCTGGCATTTCACCCCTAAAAGGGGTAGGATCTCATCCAAATTTTGACTACCGCTTGCTGCCCTCCTTTATAGGTTCGCTTCCTCTCCCCAAACCCTACAAGTTCATGGGTTTGGCCTCATGACTCAGCTGCCCAGACCCATCCTAAGACCTCTCTTCTGTAGTATAAACAACTCCAGTTCCCTTTTAAATCTCAAATGACTCTGGCCATTTTCACCTAACCTTGCACAAACTCCTGCCTCAGGCCTGTTCAGGCAACTAGTTCATGGACCAAGAAGCCTGGCCAGCATGGCAGGCTATGGGGGTACAGAGAAAAGCTCTAGACTAGAGGTTCTGGCTGGAAGGGACCCAAAAAGCCATGTTCTAGGTCTAGGGGATGAAAAGTACCTTCGTCCACAGAAAATCGGGTATTTGTAAGGGTCCAGTTGGAGTGCCGGCTGCCATCCACTGCTCGGACTTTGGCCCGGTAACCATTGCTGTGGTACAGGTCCAGGGTCATGATGGTGAGATCACAGGACAGTGCCAAGACCTGGCTGCAGTTGGGGATGATATTCCAGTGCTCTATTCCATACCTAAGGAGACAGTAGGGTAGGTGCTGAGAGAGGAACTTGTGTTCAAACCTACCTCCTTTAAGAGGGAAGCAAGAAGCCAGAAGGGAGAGTTCCCATCAGGGTAGAAACTAATGCAGCCCTCAGGGTACTTCCTTTAGTCAAGGACATCTAATTTCAAGGGGATCTCCCTTGGTTCTGGGATCCTGTACTGATTTTTCTGTGGTCTAGAAGACTCCTAGTTGAGAATGTAAACAGCTCAAGTCCCAGCTCTACCAGAAAACTTGCTACTTCCTGCAACACAACCTAGCCTCTCCCTTATGCCAGCTGCACCACAGTTAGGGTATCCCAACTACATGGTGGAGGCTTTTCCTGCTCTTCTGCTGAGATGGTAAAGCCTGAGGGCAAAGGTGCTGCTGTGGCCTTCTCACTCCAGCACTCCCAGGGTGCTGCTCAGCACTTACAAGTCTCAATCAGTTCTTGTCACCTGATGGATATATGTGTCAAGATGCCTCCTGACATCCTCCTAACAAGGTGGTGGGGGAGGTGTGGGGGTAACCATCCAGCCCCTCATCCACCTCCCTCCTCCCTCTATCCTTCCTTTTCCTTACCTCTGGAGCGCCACTTCATAGTAGGTGGTATTGGACTGATTTGAGATGGGCATCCAGTGGAGGGTATGGAAGAAAAATTCTGCTTCAAACCACACAGTTGGAGGGCTGGGCAATTCTGTCCCTAAGGAGAAGAGTGTCAATACCAGAGCTTGAGGCTCTCCTGCCCCAACCCCACTCCCTCTGAGATGAGAAGGAGGAGGAAGAGGAAGGCAAGTGATAGAACAGCTATCATTTACGGAGTACTTTACTAGGAACTGAGCATCCCCGCTAAGTCCTTTACATGTAATTCCATTTGGTTATCACAACAGTCCTGCATGGTAGGCACTGAAAACCTCAGTTTTACCAAGAAAGAAAGGGAGGCTCAGAAAGCCTAACTGACTTTCTCCAGCCAATGGACTTGAATCCAGTTCTGTCTGAATCCGGAGCTAATGTTGTATCCTTAAATCACTGCCCTGTGCTGTCTGTGATCAAAAGCCTGAGAAGGGTCAAGGTGGGTCTGATGCATCCCAGGCAAGAAGGCTGGGGATGGAGGGCTATGGCATGTGGGCAACAGGCTCTGTCCAACCCCTGTCCCAGCCCCATCCCAGGCCAGCCCCCCATAGCCACACCTGGTCTCCAACCTGATCCCAGCCCTGGCTCAGCCCAAGCCCCTCTCTGGGGTTGTCTGGGTACCCAGACAAACTGCTTGTTGACATCTGCCTGTTTTTCTTCATAGGGCACCCCAAGCTGAGTGCCTACCTTATTCCCTAGCTTCTAAAAGGGCACTGCCTATAGCCACATGCCCAGCCTCTAGCTGGTTGAGGACAGACAGACTGAACCTAGTCCTTTGTTTCTAAGAATGCAATAAACATAAAAACTTTTAAGAGCCATGCTAATCAAGCAAAATGAAGTGTGTGCAAAGTCAATGGCTGGTGGCTTCCACCTCTCTCCTTGATCTCATAGGGTCTCTCCTGGAGGCAGCTACTCTGCTCCCACTCCCCTTGTTCTCTAACTTAGTATCATCTAATTAGGCTCCTTTTTTTTTTTGGCCTGACTCTGTCATTCTCACTTAGAAACTATGCCTGTCCCTCTCTCTTGATTTCTTTCATAAACTGTCTTTGATCCTCAAGTCTGTGTCTCGATTTCAAACCAAGTGACAAATGCAGTCAGCCTTTGTGGTGTTTGGGCTGCACATTCCTGACTGAGCTCTCAAGCATGTGAACAGCTGACTGCATGTTTTACTCTGTATTTTGGTATCAGGTCACGTAGAAGTGGTTTCGGTCCCTGCTCTCCTTGTTTCTACTCTTGGTCCCTCTAACTCTAAGCCCTTTCATTCTCTTTCCCAAGAAACTTTCCAGGAGTGCTGGCTGGGTTAGGGGTCTGAGCTAAGGGAGGAGGCAGGCAGGTGGCAGGGGGAGTTAGTTGGGGGATAAAGACCCGGGCAGGGAGGATCAGATGGGGGTAATCAGTGGAGAGGGAGGTGAGATGGGAGAAAGGCATAAAGGGATTAATTGGGGGGTTAAGGAAGAGGGGAAGCAGAGGATCAAAATCACTCCCCAGGGGGACAAGAAGATTCTTTATTTGAACCCTAACAGCAAAAAAGCTAAGGTTAATTCATGGCCGGGGGTGTATGTGTTCATCTATAGCCAGATGCCTGACCTCTAGCTGGGTGAGGACAGACAAGACTGGGCTTAGGACATCACAAAGAGCTAGCAAGCCAGTGAACCTAGTCCCTTGTTTCTAAGAATGCAATAGAGCGGGGGAAGGGGGTTATTGGCCTTGCACACGCCTTCTCTATCCTTCCCCTCTGTAAATCTCAGGCTCTTCCACAACAGGTGACACAGAGACTGTGCTGCCAGAGTGAGGTAAGCCTCAGCCAGGACAGGGAAGGTAATGGGCGACCCTCCCTCCAGGGGGCCTGCCAGAAGGGTTCTCCACCGTAAGAAGAACTTTAACGGAGGGGTGAGGACCAAGTCGGGGCGGGGACGGGTCCCGGAGCCTTACCGTGTGCGCCCGAGCAGAGGCGCGGGCTGAGAAGGCTGAGAAGCGCCGCCAGCAGCACTACCAGGCGCCGCAGCATCCTGAGCGCGCCGCATCGCCGGGAGCCGCCTGCTCGCCTCCGGCCGCTGCTCGGAAGGACCGAGACTGGCTCCTGCGGCCGCCGGCCCCGCCCGCACCCGCGAGGTGACGTAGTCTGGGCGGGGCCTGAGACGCCCCGCCCCAGGGCTCGGCCTCCCCGGCGGAGTCCGCCAGGTTGCTGCTCCCGCGAGTGTCTGTGCGGGCTGTGCTGGGCTCTGGCCAACTCCTCCTGCCCTTACCCCTCAGGGCTCTGTGTTCTGGGGTCAAAGCAGTCCAGGCAGACTGTACGCGTGCGTGTGTGTGTGTGTGTCGCAGGTGGCGAGGGACAGCCTTGCACCCGGGGGTGCTGAAGGTGGGTGACTTGTCAGAGATGATTTTACTGGACGAGCAAGCTTGGCCTTGGAGCTGTGGCTGTGGCCGCGTCCCCTTCGTCCTCTCCCGTCCCCTCTGGGAAAAAACGATTGTCCTAGTTGCTGAGGGCAGGGGTGTGAGGACACCTCTGTGAGTCCAGCTATTGCCCGACGACCTCCACGTAGAGTTCTGAGCTAAGCCAACACCCACATACGTCGTCCCCTTTCTGACTTAGTATTTTTGGAAGCATGTCCACGTCTCGCAGCCCCTTTTGGTTTCTCTCGCTTGCCTGCAATCGCATGTTCAGATCTGTTTTTCTCCTGGGTGATAGATAACGCAGCTGGGAGAAGTGGGTCACACTGGATCGCATGCTCAGTCATTGTTCACACCTCTGTGTCGCTTGGCTTGTCTGAGACTGGCCTCCAGGTGTACCAAAGCTGTAAGGACAAGGGAGACAAACTGTGCACCTCCCTTTTATTGGAGGGTGACACCCTAACCCTAATCTATTGGTGTGTGTCTCTGTGTATACACGTGTATACAAGTGTGTGCACGCTTTTGCAGTTGCATACTTTTTGCAGTGGTGAGTCTGTTGGATTTGGATTCAATCATGGTGTTGAGTTCATGCTAGCAGTTTATTTTCCAAGTGCATATATGTGCTTGGAACTGTGTTTCTGGAGCCCTGCCTTTTTTCTCAGAGGACACTGGGACAGGCCAGGGCTGGCTCATCAGCCTCTCCCTGCTCCTGAGAAGTTTCTCTAGAAGTTGGTGCTGGGTGCCAATCTGAGGCTTTACCTACTGATGCATTTGGGAAAGGGGTCCTAACTTGTGTGTGTGGGTGTGACTTAGCGTTGGGTGTGTGGTGAAGGAGTTAGTGAACAATTATCCCCATGGTTTGCTGGGAGGGGGGATAAACCGTCTGTAAATGTTTTTAGAGTGGAAATCTATCTGCCCAGTGGTGGACTGAGGGCATGCCAGGCTGGCTGGGGGTGGGAGTTGGGGGGTTTCATCCTGTATCTGAAGGTCTACACTGGGACTAGAAAGGCCTCACTGTTGATAGTTAGTGAAGGCCTTAGTTAGAGTTGCCCCAGCTGCGTGGCTAGTGGAACGTGACAGTCACTGTCTTACCAGGACACAGGATCAGTTAGGGTCACGGTCAGGGGACAGCTCTTGTTCCCACACCCCCAGATCGGCCGGGAAGACAATCTGTGAAAATGTTTTTTATATTCTCTATTCCTTGATTGAGAAATTAAGAGAGAAAATTGCTCAGGAGTACGCTGGCATGACCCAAGCAGTGTGGCTGCCTTTTGAAATGACTTTTAGTTCTGGCTGACCTTTTAAAGGAGGAAAACATTGTCTTTACTTTTAGTTTTTTATTGACTTATAAGAGTTTAAACGTCTTACCCCATTGCCATTTAAAGGAAGACCAGTATTCTTCATTCATGTGAACCTTACTGTACACTCATTATAGGCCAGAAACTCAGTAGAAAATGGTGATCAAAACAAAGTTCCTTCTCCAAGAAACAATCTAGCTAGAGGTAGAAAGCAAACAGAGTTAATATGCTGTGGTAAGTGCTCTGAGAGAGGAAGTACAGGCTGATGTGGGGGACACAGGCACAAGGCATTCCAGAAAGGCTTCCTGGAGGAGGTGACATTAAAGCTGAGACTTGAGGGATGGTTGGAGGTTGCTAAATGAAGAGCAGGTAGGGAGGGTCTTCCAGGCAGAGGCAAGTGTATCCTTGGAGATGAGGAGAATGAGGCGTTTTTTAAGAACTTGTAAATTGCATTAATTGGAATTCCTGTCTTAAGAGGAGAAAACCACAATGGCCGACATAGGTTAATACCTTGCTCAGGGCAGAGCCAGCAGTTGAATTGCAGGCTATTCCAATACATCCCCCTGCCTCAGAGCACCCAGAATAGGAGTTCTGTCAGGCATGTGATTACTACATATTTCAAGGAAAAAAGGAAGGCACGTGTTTGGTTTGGTCTGTATTTAGTTATTCACTTTTAGTATCCTGAAAAATGCACCCTATGATTCCGTGATTTCTGGTAGCCATACCAGTATAGGGACAGCTGATAGGAAGTAGTAATAGTAGGATCTTCTATTTATTGAGCTATTATGATTTATCAGGCACCATGCTGAATACTTTACACCATGTAGCAGAGAATGGCCAGATGCTTAGCGATCCCATTTCCACTTCCTGGGCACAAGGCACGGCTATGTCTCCCAGTCTCCCTTGGTGGAATGTGTGGCTGGGTTTTAACCAAGGTAAAGTTGAGTTGATAGGTGCCACTTCCAGGCCTGGCTACAACTCCAAAGGCATAGAAGTAGGAGGATAGAAAGAGGTGCAGTCCTTGAATTACCTCCTAGAGCAGTGGTTCTCAACCTTCCTAATGCCTCAACCCTTTCATATAGTCCAAAAAGGGTCGAGGCATTAGGAAGGTTGAGAACCACTGTACTAGAGGGTAGAGCTGTGCAAGAAATACCTGGTCTGTATCAGCCTTTTAATAGAGTGAGAGGAAAACACTCGTCATATGAAGCCACTGAGACTCTGGGATTTTTGTTACAGCCGCTAATGTTAAGTACCCTGATTAATCTGCAAACATTGTCTCATTTAATATTTCAGCCTTGTAGCTACCCAGGGAGATGAGCATTATTATCAGGGTTTCACAGATGGGGAAGTGAGGTCTGAGACTAAGTCACTTACTTACGTCACTCAGTAAGCAACAGAGCTAAGATTTTAGCCCTGGTCTGTTTCACTTCAGAGCTCATACTTTTATTACTGTGTGAACAATGCCCTTCCCAATCTTGGAAGTGTTCTTGCAAGCGACAAATGTCAAGTGAAAAGAGGGAGAGAAAGAGGAATAGTGAGGGCCGAGGCAGCAGGAATGGCTCAGGGCTGAGAGTGCCATCTATAGCAGGGGGATGTGGTGAGCCCCAGGGAAGCTGTGGGCAGAGCTGGGTGAACATCTTGCTACTGGGAAACTTTTAGGGCACATTTTGAGCTCTGGATGGTTCCATTTTCACTTTACTTCATCTTGGTCTTCAGGGTGATATTTGCACATTGGCCTGACTGGAGGATAGGATAGGCCTCTGCGTAAGTAGGAAGTCCATGTTCCAGTGTGGTAACAAGCACAACTTGCAGTTTCTGTCCCTGGACTGATGATTAGGGAAGTTCCAGGACTTGTGATCACTGTGTCAGAGTTACACATCACGGAGAGAGAGAGCCAGAGGGCATGGACCCTGAGAAGGAGACAGAAGGAAACCTTCTGGGGAAACCTGGCAATCATTGGGTAAAGGAGAATGATAGACTCAAGATGAGGGGCTGAGCAGGCCCAGCCCCAGGGGAGCCTCTGGCTGTTGTGTCCAGACCATAATTAAATGTCCACATCCCTGGCCACCTGCCTGACTCCTCCTGGCTGAGTAGCTAAGAGCCCCCCCACCCCCCGCCCCCTCACTGAACCTTCCTCTTTGCTGTGTTTGTATAGCAGTTCAGGTTTGAATTACTAAAGTTGAACTTTAGTTAGGTTGGTGACAGACATCAATGAAAGGTTTGGGGGCAGGACCTGGACCTGCAGATTTGCATTGTAAATAGAATAGGAAACCTAGTGCATGAATGTAGGCAAGGTGACTCGCCTTGTTAGTGGTAGAATTAAAACCCATGAATTGAAGTTCCTCTCTTCATGCCATAGCAGCTAAGCTTGTGGAACTGTGAAGACTGTGTGAGGTTGTTGTGCCCATCAGTTTAGAAGGAAAGGAAGGAAGTGCCAATCTCCCAGGTGAAGGCTCTCCCCTGCCAATTCCCTCCCATCCGCAGAGCTGATTCCCATTCCTGTGATTGGGAATCAGATACGAGTTTTCCCATTCCTGGATCAGCCTGGGACACTGCTCTTACTGTCAAGGTGGCAGCAGCTTGTGGGCCTCTAAAAAAACAGGAGACCTACTTCTAGCTCCAGCTTGTCCCCTGCCAGCTGTGTGCCCTTCACCTCTATTAGCCAAGGGCAAGATTAGAATCATTGTAACCTTCCTGGGCTGTTTTAAGGCTGGACATAAAAGTGTTCCAGTAACTCCTAAGGCTTCTTAAATGACAGGGGGTGTGGTCAGTAGACAGCGCCTGTAGTGGTTAGGAGCTAGCCCCTCTCTCCCACACTGCCTGGACATGTGCGGCCTCCCTCTAGGCTGTGCCTCCCACACCACCCCTGGACAAGGAGGGGGAGGGCTTTTGCTATACTTGGGACACCTCCCTCCACCAGAGTGATCTTTAAGAAAATCATCTTGTCTGAAAGGGTGTGAACCTAGTCCATTGCCATTGCTTTGTAAACTTGGGATGCAAGAGGTTAAGAATAGAACACCAACAGAAATATCAAGAAACAGTTGCCTCTTCCTTCTGCAGTGTAGAGGGCTCTGACTCCTCTCGTTTTTAAGGGTGTCATTTCCCCTTAATTCTAAAATAACAACAGTCTGAACTCCCACCCCATAAATGCAGGAAGTCCATCTGTCTTTGGGTTTCCAGTTCCACAGCCATCCTCATGGGCTTACAGCTTGCCTCACAGCTCATGGCGGTGGCCTCTGGGCTGTGGCTGCTTGCTTCAAGTGGACACAGGACTCTCACGTTATAAAATGCTATTGGAGGTTCTCAGATAACAAAAGGACCAAAGAGATGATAGTCCTTTGCAACTGTTTCCATAAGTAGCCTCTCAGCACCTACCAGTTCAGCCACATCCTACAAACCTTCCTTGAGATTCTGGCAGTGTTGAGGGCAGGACAAAGGCCAACTAACTTCCTATCTTTGGAAATCTCCAGAACTCTCTGGACACCTTTCTTGCTCACAAGGAGAAGAGGGCTTTTCTTTTCCTGCTCAAAGACAACAACTCCTCCTCTCTCTTCCTCCTTTCCCCTCTCCCCCTTCTAGCCCCCAACACTCCCCCTCTCTTTCTCTGTCTCAAAATTTCTTTTTGCCTCAGCGAACATTAATATCCTTCAAGGGAAATCCCTATCCCCAACCTGAAGATCTAGTCTGGCTCCAGCAGCCCACACAGGGCTAGTTGCCTTAAATCTGTGTTAGCCTTAGGCAACAATGCAGGCGGGACAGCAGCTGTGTGACCCAGATTGTGGCATGTCAGGCCCCGTCCAGGAGGGGATGAGACCAGGTCTGCTGCTCCTCCCATTCTTGTTGGGCTCCTGATCTTTGGTAAAAATTACCTAGATAAGGGATAATGATTTTCAGGCATGAGACAGTGTAATTCAGATGTAGGGAAACCATTTAATTTCTCAGGGGAAGGTTCTGCTAAGGAGATAGTATTGCTGAATGAAACCCGGAACACCTCAGTCTGAGGCATTTCCTTGGACCCATCATAGATGTCCAGGATGTTTTCCAAAACAATGGGCATGCATTTATTTTGACATGACCAAGAAAGTTCTATCAGTACAGACAAAGGTCCCCCCACGGAAAGATAAATTCTAATCACTACACTTTCTCTACAAAATGGCTTGTAAGCCCTTGAATTACCGTTTCTAAGCTTCAAAGATTTCAAGATCTCCTCCCACACCTCTGGTAGCAGCAAGAGTTCTCAACGGGAAGACCCAAGCCTGGGCTTCAAGCCCTGACTCTGTCAGTTGTCTTCTGTAACACTGGACAAGTCATGAATTCCCCAGGTCTCAGATTTCTTCACTGCAAAATGGGGATAATACCACTTCTTCCAACCTAACAGGGTTGTCAAAATGACTCATATAAACAAACATTTGTTACCTACCCCTGCCTAGGTAGGTTACAATCCAAAAATTAGTAAGACACTAGTGTTTTGTAAAGCTCACTCACTTGCATGGGATTTAGACCTGCAATAAATAATTTTGTTGTTATGTGAGAAGAACCAGAAGAACCATACGCCTAAAGTATTTTGTGAACTCTAGGGTGTTATACGTAGGTAGGACATTGGTACTATTGTCATTTTCCAATAGATTGGGTCTCAGTGTAAGCATTCCAAATTGTTTATAAAACCAGCGCATTGTACCCCATAAATGCGTTAATATATACAGCTATGATTTAATAATAAAAAAGATTGGGTCTCTTTGCTTTTCACACCAGGCCAGGCATATCTTGAGGCACTCACAACAGAAAACCTCTCCTCCCTGTCCTCCCAGCTCCAGGAGCTCTTGCTACCTTCCCGGAATCCTGGAATCATTGCAGAAAGCTCCTCATCATCCGTCCCCCTGCTTCTGGGCCAGAACCCTTCCCAGGCATGTTGGAAGTATGGTCTTTCCTCTTTCATAGAATTAATGACAAATGGGAGAAATGGTAACTGGAGGTCAACCAGGATGGCAAATGGTGAGAGTGTGCATGTGCCTGGCAGATGGATGTGTGGGAGGGGCAGGGAAGAGGGAAGCTCCACAGCCCTGGGGCGGCACGAAGGTTCTTAGAATTTATAAGAAAACGAAAGTCAGAGAGGAAGAGCTGTCTCTAGATAACGGTGGGTTCACACCTCACCCCCAGATTAATTCTGTGGTGAACTGACCTTTGGGGACAGAAGAACAAGCCAGCCAATGCTCTTCTCACCTCCTGTTCCCAAACTCTTTTAAACAAGCCAACATTTGGGTGACTTGAGGGGGAGGCCCTGCTGATTTCTCTGGCACCCAATAGCCACCCCCCTTTATCTTCACTAACCTACACCTCTGTTCTATTCCAGCCCCTCTTAGGATACCAAAGGAACCTCAGCGGAAAATTACCAGGATTCATGCAAGAAAATGAACATTTCTGCACATTATTGGAGTTATGGGATATGGCCATTTTTTACACTTTTAAAATTTTATAAAACTTTGATTAGGAAGTAAGTGTTCGAAACCCACACAAAATCTTTAAGTAAGTCAATGTTCAGAAATATATACAATTTTTATCAACACTTTGATGCACAGTATGAAGTATCAAATAGGTGACTCATAGTCAGAGTTACAGATTGTGGAAATTCTAAGCCTAACTATGGAAAACTGAAGTAAATAAACATTGTGAGATTCGTGGAATTCTTATACATGGTCACCATTTGTGTTCAAACTTAGAGATTAACAGAAGAGTTTCTATGTGATTTCTGGGTGCTTGGCCATCCACTGGTCCCAGAAGATGCCCCCTGGTCCACCCACAAAGTGAGATTGTTTTTTTTTTGCAGTTTTTGGCCGGGGCTGGGTTTGAACCAGCCACCTCCAGTATATGGGGCTGGCGCCCTACTCCTTTGAGCCACAGGCGCCACCCACAAAGTGAGATTCTTCTTTTGCTCCAGGGCTCAACCTCTTTCTATTATACCCCATTTCCCCCCTCCATTTAATTTTTTTTCCCTAGACTCATTCTAGTCACCACATATTAAAGCATCATCAAGTTACACAGCTGTTCTGAGGTCCCAATTTGATGAAAAAGTCTGTAACTGCCACTACCCCTATCATGGTTCTTCTCTCTTTTGGGTCAACAATTCGAATTTGCAAATATTCCTTGAGTAGTTGCTTGTGTGTCAGGCACTGGGCTAAGCTCCTGAGTACAAAAATAGAGAAGATACTACATTTGCCTTAGAAGGGGTTGAGTTAGAAAGAGTGGGGGTTGGGGGAGAAAACCTAATATTAATTATTGTTTTGAGTTAATTTGCTACTATGACTTCATCCTACTTTATATGAAGTAGGTCTTCTCTTCCCATTGAGTCTCAGAGAAAGTTATGTGGTTTTCCCAAGATTAACCAGTGAGTGGTGCAGCTGGGTTTTTAGGCCAAGGTCTGTCTGGCTCTACTGTCCCTTGCTGCCCCCTCCTCTTGGCCCTCGATCCACACCAGCCATGAACAAAATGCAATGGAACAATTCTAGCTGGGGGCCAGTTGGGAGGCTGCCAGGCAAGGAGCCAGCCATGGGGCCTGCTGGCAGGGGTAGGGACGTGGGAGAGAGCCCCAGATTCCCACAGGTCCATGGGTATAAAAATTACTAGAAACTATAAGAAATTCCTTGACAAGGTTTGTCTCTGGCATTTAGGACCTGAAGACGAGGTGACTGGTCTGACAATTTCTGAAGCAAAGACTTTTTATCATCATTCCCACCTCAAAGCTTCCACCCTAGCACCTCCATTTTCTACAAAGAAAGGCCCTCTGAGAATGTTTATTCTTAAAAAGAGATGAATTGCCTACCAGGCTTCATTCTAGATAGAAAAAGCAGTCAGAACTCCTGCCAAATGAAGGTTCCTTCTAGTAGGAGGAGACTGACATCAGTCATCAGTAGTTGACATACAACAAATTGTTGTTTGTCAGACGGGGGTGCTACAGAGGATAAAGTAAGGAAGGGGTGTAGGGAATGAAGGGGTGCTGCCACTCTAAATAGGGCAGCAGGGAAGGCTCCCCCAGCAGGCGATACTTGGAGGAAGACCTGAAGGAAGTGGGGAATAAGCCATGTGGGAGTCTAGGTGACAAGCATTCCAGGCAGAGGGAATAGCAAGTGCAAAGGCCCTGAGGTTGGGGGCTGGAGTCGTAAGTGAGGCTGGCAGACAGGGAACTTGAGAACTCTTGACCTCCCACATCCCCTTGAGTATATTCACAGGGTAGAGAGAGGAAGCATGGACGTAGGGCTCTTCTTCTGAGTAAATCACACCACTAAAACTCAGACTCCAGCCCTTCTTAACCCCTCCTCTCCGCCTTCTTGATCCTTTATAGATTCTTCCCTCTCCCCCAAATCTGGACACGTGCTTGGACACGGAGAAGGTCAATGGCAGGAGGTTTGGGGATCTGGTTGAAGAGGAAGGGCAAGGCCTGGTAGTTTCCTCTGGCTGCTGTAACAAATTATCACAAACGAGGTGGTTTAAGACAAGCAAAATTGGTTCTCTTCTCATTCTGGAGGGTCACTAAACTGAAATCAAGGCACTGGTGAAACATACTCCCCTGGAAGCTCTAGGGAAGAATCCAGTCCTTGCCTCTTCCAGCTTCTGGTGGCTGCCAGATTCCTCTGCTTGCCTGTGTGTGTGTGTGTGTGTGTGTGTGTGTGTGTGTGTGTGTGTGTGTGTGACAGAGAGAGAGAGAGAGAGAGATCTCCCTTTGGTCCCTCTTATAACAAAAATTTCTTACCAGCCTAAATGTGATTGCATTTTGGGTTTACACTGATAATCCAGGATAATCTCTCCATTGCAAGACTCTTAATTTAATCACATCTGCAAAGATTCCATTTCCTTTTTTTTTTTTTTTTTTTTTTTTTACAGTTTTTGGCCAGGGCCATGTTTGAACCCACCACCTCCAGTATATGGGGCCAGCGCCCTACTCCTTTGAGCCACAGGTGCCGCCCTGATTCCATTTCCATATAAGGTAGCATTCACAGGTTCAAGGGATTAGGATGTAAATATCCTTTCTGAAGCCATTTTCATCCTCCCACAGAGGGTGCTCAAGTCTCAACATTCATCTCTATGTTCATGTGTTCATTCATTCACCTAACACAGGATCCCTGAGCATTCACTCGGTCCCAGACAGCATGGGACATGCTGGGAATACACTGTGAGCAGAGCAGAGCCCTCCTGGGGCTTAGAGTCTAGAGGGAAGACGGATGCGAGACACATAGTCACCCAGATAAAATGCAAAGTTGCCACTGTGCTAAGTGCTATGAGTGTCTGTAACTGGGGCTTTATCTTGTAAGAAAAGCCCAAGAAACCTTCCCTGAGGAGGAGTGTTTGGGTTGAAATCTGAGAGATGTAGTAATGAGGTGAAGAGAGAGGAATGAGAGCTCCAGGTAGATGTGACAAATGGCAGAATGGGGCTTGACTGGCTCTGGCAAGTTGTGCAGTGGCCCAGGGCCACTTCCTTCCTGCTCCTGACTCAGGTGTATTCCTTAACTCTGTCCACTGTGGCATGTAGTCTAGTAGAGAAACCGAAGCTTCGTCCAACAAAAATTTCTTAAGACCCTGTGTGTATTGGGAGTTACAGGGAATAGGGTGAGAGGAGGACATTGGACCTGGACCTTGAGGATGTGCAGGTGGGTGGGGGGTGGAAACACAAAAGGCTTAAGTGCTGAATAGTCTGTTGATCTGAGCTGAGTCTCACTTCTGCTACTGGCTCTGTGATCTTGGGAGAATGACTCCACCTCTCTGTGCCTCGGTCAACAAACATTTAACATCTAACTCTAGACTACAATGTGGCTGAGCATGGTGGCTCATGCCTGTAATTGTAGCACTCTGGGAGGCCAAGGTGGGAGGATTCTTTGAGCTCAGCCTGAGCAAAAGTGAGACTCCATCGCTACCAAAAATAGAAAAACTGGCTGAGTGTTGTGGTGCACATCTATAGTCCAAGCTACTGGGGAGGCTGAGACACGAGGATCACTTGAACCCAGGAGTTTGAGGTTGCTGTGAGCTAGGCGGATGCACTATAGCCTGGGCAACAGTGTGAGATTGCCTCAAAAAAAAAAAAAAAAAAAAAACCCAAAAAACCCAAAAAACCCAAAAAACCAACTCAGTGTGGCCCCACTGTGTGCTGGGTGGTGCTGGCAACCCTTAGAGTTAAGTCTGATTTGGGGCAGGGCACTGAGACTAGTGTTTCTCTCCTGGCCCCCAGCACTGTGGCCTGTAGGGCTTGATCCGATGGCTTCCCAGGGCACATGCTGCCAAGACTCCTCACCAGGCACAGCTCTGCAGGGGATGGCAGTCAGAAAGAGGGGACACAGTCTGGGAATGCGGAGCCATCTGGGCTTTTTTCCACCTTCTCGTCCCCCTTCTGCAGAATATTCAACTCTGTTTACGGAGATCCCCACTGGATGAACACTAAACATTCTATTCCTCCTGACTGCTCCAACTTCGGGAAGTATGAATCATTTTACCAACAATTTCCATTTCTATCTTTGTTTATCAGCCACCATTATCAGGTACCGCTATGTGATTTTTTTTTAAAAAATGGGAGCAGCTGCAGTCTTTTCTGTTAAAAAAAGAAAAAGCATTTCCCACATAAAAAGCCCCAGGTGGAGCTAGACAACCTGTCAACTTACCAGACTGTATCTGGCAAATCACTGTCTCTCTAAACCTCAATTCCTATGCTGAAGTGAGGATTTAAATCCCTGTTAGCATCCTTCTAGCGTTTTTTTTTTTTTTTTTTATTACAATCAAGAGTCAGCACCATACTGTGGTGCCCAGCATGAGGCCCAGCAGGTGGTGAGGAGGGTAAAGCCTTGAGCTGAATGGTTGAACCCTCTGAAACAGTGGCGCTCCACCACACCCAAGGTTCCCCCTCTGGGCGCGGGGGCCGGTGGGTTAACAGACTATGTCTCCTGTGGTTTCTTTTCCAACCCTAATGGATTTTGAGCCTTTAGCCTCCTCCCTGCCCTCTCACCTTTTACCATCTGGGTGGGGGATTTTGCTCAGAGTGTGAAACGGGCTTCTCAACCTCTCAGTCCTTCCTAGGTGTGAGGTGCTGTTTTGCCCTTGGGTGGCAAGGACACTTCATGTGTGAGTGGAGGTGTTGGATGTGATGGCAGCCAGAGTCTTGCAGTCTGGGTCTGAGAGTTCAGGCACCCACGGGAAATCCCGGAGCTGAATTCCGAGGTAGGCTCTGGAGCAAGTGCCAGCAACTGCTCCTTTCTTACACACCAGGCCCTGCAGGGAAGGGAGGACGGTCACCTCAGAGATAGATTGGGGAAATGTGTGGAGAAAAGGAGTCAGAGCAGAGCTCACCCAGCACCACAAAACCTGCATAGACAAGGAAAGGCAGAAAATTCACTCCAAGTTTTCAAGGGTGGTGTGCAAGGCACACACAAGGATACAATGGTGTTCGTAAGTACCGTGACGCTCTGTTTCTTTATGCGTGAAATGGTCATTACAGTGCACAACATGTAAAGCTATTGCAAGGCTTCAATGAAATAAGGTAACAAAAGGTGTTTAGCTCAGGATATGGTACCGAGTTACGTGTCCAACAAGTGTTCAGAGTTTAGAACTGCTTTACAGCCCGAGCAAGGTATTCTAATACTGTGTACAGGCTATTTCTGAATAAACCTTTGGCTGAAAGCAGTTCTAAATCTGAATCAAATATTAGAAACCTCAACAAAGAGAGGACAAAATATCCCATGCACAAGAGTTCTAAATAATTCAGGTAGATAATCCGTCATCAGTGCTGGATCTTCCAGGGTTAGAGGGTAGCAAAATTCCTTCCTCTTTAAGTGTGGGCTGTACATAGTAGCTTTCTTCCCCAAATCAAAACATCTACTAACAAGGGAACAGCCATTCATTAAGAAAGAGCGCACAGTATGGCAGCTGGGGGCGGGGGAGAGTAACTTGATAGTGGATAGTCCTGGAAAACACTACCTCAGTCAGATGATCAAAATCAAAATGAACAGTGATAAGTCGTGTTAGTGTATATACCCTCCATGATGTAGCAAGAATGATCCTCCCACTCTAACCATGAGGAAAACATCAAACAAATTTCAATAGTGGGTCATTCTACACAATAGCTAGCCAGTGGCAGGCACCTGTGGTCCCAGCTACTTGGGAGGCTGAGGCAAGAGAATCGCCTAAGCCCAAGAGTTTGGGGTTGCTGTGAGCTGTGACACCACAGCACTCTACCCAGGGCCATATAGTGAGACTATGTCTCAAAAACAAACAAACAAACAAAAAACTGTCAAGGTCATTAAAAACAAGGAAAGTCTAAGAAACTGTCACAGCCAAGAGAAGCCTAAGAGAGGGACGTGACAACAGATTATAATATGATACCCTGGATAGGATCTTGGAACAGAAAAAGGATATCAGGTCAAGGAAATGTTAATAAAGTGTGGACTTTAGTGAAAACGTATCCATCTGAGTTCATTAATTGTAACAAATGTACCACACTAATGTCTGATGGTAATGGTAAGAGAAACAGGATGGAAGAACTCTCTGCACTATGCTCTCAATTTGTTTTTGTAACACTGTTCTTAAAAAATATACATAAATACATCTATATCATCTGTCAACAAGGGAAAGCAATTGTGGAAATGTGTTAACAAGTGACAAATCTATGTAAAGTATTTACAAGAGTTCTTTGGAGTATTCTTGCGACCCTTCTGGAAGTTTGAAATCATTTCCAAAAAAACCATACATAATCTGCAAGTACAAACAAACAAGTACATTTATTTTGAGGGCAATAGAGAACAAGCAAAAGCAGACAGCATCCAGAGGTTCATGTTATGTTATTCTGTTATTCGCAAGGAAGAGAACAAACGTGGGTCTCTAAGAGCTTTCAGCTTAGTTCAGGGCGGCACCTGGGGGACCAGAGCCCCACAGAGGGGCAAGTCTTACAGGGCTGAGAACTGAGTTGAAGGTCAAGGTCTGGAGCTGCCAGAGCAGTTGAAAATTAAGAAAGTTCTCAAGAAAAAGGAAGCCCCAAATCTGCATACAGTTCCTGAAATCTTTAACTGGCTTCTATATTGTGTGTACACTTAGGATGAGACTGAGCAACACGGAAGACAGTTGGAGGGATTCCATTTCTTTAATGGATGTCAGAATGTTCTAATTTTCCATTTCTTCTTCTCTTATTTTTGTTAAAAATTTTAAGGAATTTGTCCATTTCATCCAAATTATTAAAAGTTGTTAAAGTTATTCAAAATAAGCTTTATTATTTTTATAAAGTTCAAAATATAGCTTCTTTTTAAAATATTATTTGTGGGATCTGAATGTTGCTTTTAAAAATTCATTCCTGATATTAGTAACCCATGTTTTCTTTGTAAAACCATTCTTGCTAGATTTTTATCAAATGTATTAATCTGTTTTTAAAAAGACAATTTTCAAGCTTTTAAAATTTTCACATTTTATATTTTCTATTCATAAATTTCTTCTCTTATTTTCATCATATCCTTCCTTCTGCTTCCCTTAGGTTTAATTTGCCTTTTTAAAATCATCTTGAGATGGCAACTTAGATCACTGATTCTCAGCTTTTCTTCATCTCTGTGTATTTAAGGAAATAAGTTCCCCATTGGACACTGTTTTTGTCACATCCTACAAGTTTAGTTATATCTATAACTTGGTTAAAAATATTTTACATTTTATTATGATTTCCTGTGCCTTGGATTATTTAGAAATACATTATTTGCTTCCGAGGCAGTTGAAGATTTTCTAATTATCTCTTTTTTTATTAATATGTAGAATATTCTATGAATGATTTAAATTGTTGGAAGTCATGGAGACTTGATTTACAGCCTGGCCTATGGTTAATTTCAGTATTTGATATTTTTTGATGCTATTATGAATGGTATTTTATAAATTTCAATTTCTGATTATTTGTCACTAATATATATAAAAAAATTGATTTTGTTTCTGAATCTTGCAGCTTGTTACTTTGTCTGTTACCAGTTATAAGTCATAGTAACTTTTTGTAGATTCCATCAGGTTTTCTAATAGATGATGTCACCTAAAAATAAAGTTAATTTTACTTCTTCCTATCCAACCTAGATACTCTTATTTCTTCTTTTGGCCTTATTGTTCTATCTAGGAATCTCCAGTAAAACGCTGAATAAAAATGGTGAGAGTGGCTTAATGTGGTGGTTCACACCTGTAATCCTAGCACTCTTAAAAGGCATCCTTTAAGTACAGGAGTTGGAAACTAGCCTGAGCAAGAGCCAGGGCCTGTCTCTACTAAAAATAGAAAAACTAGGGTAACATTGTATCAGGCATCTTTAGTACCATCTACTTGGGAGGCTGAGGCAGGAGGATTGCTTGAACCCAGGAGTCTGAGGTTCTGTGAGCTAGGCTGATGCCATGGCACTCTAGTCTGGGGCAACAGAGTGAGACTCTGTCTAAAAAAAAAATGTGGTGAGAGGTAATCTCCTGTCCTGTTCCTGTTCTTAGAGGGAAATTTTTAGTCTCTTGCTAATAAGAATGACGGCTATAAGTTTTTTGTGGATTTTTTTTTTAAAATCAGACTGAAGAAGTTCCCTAGTATTTCTAATTTGCTGAGAGTTTTTATAAAGAATGGATGTTGAATTTTGTTGAGTGCTTTTCTTGCATCTATTGAGATGATTACATGATTTTCCCTTTTTAGTTTGCTAATGTGGGATTTTCACATATTAATTCAGCCCTGAAGTCCTGGGACAAACTTTCCTTGGTCATGATGTCATATCCTTTGAATATATTTGTTGCTAGATTCAATGTTGTTAAAATTTGTGCATCTATGTTCATAAGAGATTTTGGTCTTTAGTTCTCTTTTCCTATAAATGTCTTTGGTTTTAATATCAGGGTAGTGTTGCACTCATAAAATAAATTAGGAAGTATTTCCTTCTGTTCAATTTTTTGGAAGAGTTTGTATAGAATTGACATTATTTCTTTGAATACTTTGTTAAAATCACCAGTGAAGCCATTTGGGCCTGAAGTTTTTTTGTGGGAAGGTTTTTAACTATAATTTTGAATTATTGAACAGATATAGGGCTGTTCAGTTTATTTCTTTTATAGTGAACCTTGAGAATTTGTGTTTTTCAAGGAGAAATAGTTTATTTTATCTGAGTTTTAAATTTTGACATATAGAATATTGCTTTTTTATCCTTTTAATATCAGTAGAACCTGTTGACTGGTGCCACTTCACTCAATGCCTGATATTGGTAACACGGGTCCTCTCGCTTTTAATCCTAATCATTCTAACCTGAGCTTTGTCAAGTTCACTGATCTTCCCAGAGAACCAGCTTTTGACCTTCTTTGTTTTGTTTTCTATTTCATCACTTTTCACTTATTGTTTATTATTTTCTTTTTCTGCTTCTTAGATGTTTTTCTCTTTATTGTAGTTTCTTAATTGGAATATGTGCTGATTTACTTGATTTTTTTTAAATATAGGCATTTAATACCATGAATTTCCTTAAGTACTTTTTAGCAGCACCCCACAAATTCTGATATGTTGTGTTTCTATCTTGATTCAGTTCAAAATGCTTCGTAATTTCTCTTTCAATTTCATCTTTGATCATGAGTTATTTGGAACTTTGAGATTCAGTTTCCAGACATTTGGGGATTTTCCAGGTATCTTGACAATATGAATTCCTAATTTTATTCTGTTATGGTCAGAATACATACTGCGTATGATTTAATCCTTTGAAATTTATTCAGACTTATTTTAGGTCCTGGATTATGATCAATCTTGATAAATACTCTTGAGGGCCTACACTTGAAAAGAAGGTATATTTTGGTGTTTCTAAGTAGAATGTTTTTTTTTTGAGACAGAGCCTCAAGCTGTCACCCTGGGTAGAGTGCTGTGGCATCACAGCTCACAGCAACCTCCCACTCCTGGGCTTAAGCGATTCTCCTGCCTCTGCCTCCCACAGGCACCCACTACAATGCCCGGCCATTTTTTGGTTGCAGCCGTCATTGTTGTTTGGCGGGCCCAGGCTGGACTTGAACCCACCAGCTCAGGTGTGTGGCTGGCGCCTTAGCTGCTGGAGCCACAGGCACCAAGCCTAAGTAGAATGTTTTATAAACATCAACCAGGTCAAACTGAGTGACAGTATTATTTAAATGTACTATATTCTTACTGATTTTCTACGTACTCTTTCAACCACTTACTGAGAGAAAAGTGTCAAAATCTCTGACTCTATGAGATCTGACAATTAAGTTTGTGAACTCATCTAGAAAAGGAGCTACATGCCTCATTGCTGAATAGCACTATGGTCACTTTCAAAGTATTCAGCTTGGGAAGCTATGTGCCGATGCCAACACCTAGTCCACCCTTCAAAGCAATTTTGGAACTCTTTTCCTGGAATGGCCATCAGAGCCGTTATCGTATCACCCTTGACGTCCTGAATGTCATCCAAATATTTAATATCTGCCTTTCAATATTTTCTTTATCTTCAAGCAAAGAAAAATGTCATTGGAGTAAGTAGGGAGGGTTTATTTACCAGTTATTTATTTACAGTTATTTATTTCCTGGCTAAAAAACTCCCTCATAGACAGTGCTGTGTTGAGTTAGTACATTGTCAAGAGCATGAGTTAGCAAAAAAGTTCAGATAGTTTTTGTCTTTTTCATGCAGACTTTTTTAGCACTTCCAAACACTAAACTTGGTTAACTGTCCAGTTGGTACAATTTCATAATGAACAATCCTATCAAAAAAGGTTAGCAATGTCACTTTGACTCTTGATTTGAACCAATGGAACATTTTTGATCATGGAGAACTGGCTGACTTCCATCGTGCCCTTGGACATTTGGTTTCAGGGTCATATTGGGACACTAATGTTTTATCATCAGTGATAACATAGCCCAAAACATCATCTTGCCTCTCTAAGAGGTCTTGGCAAACTTGGACTCTCCTTTGCTTTTGTTCATCAGTGAGTGCCTTTGGGATCATCTTTGCACACACCAAGATTTTCAGTTAAGATTTCCCTATTTCTCTATTGATGTTTTCTTGGTCTGTTATACTTCTCACAGTCAGCCAATAATTTTGATGCACAATTTGACAAATTTTTGCAGTATTTTCTTCATCAGTGATGCTTTCTCTCCCCTCAGAAAACGTTTAATCCGTTTTCTTTATGGCATTATCTCCATAAACTTGGACGGACATGTCCCTGATTCCACTTTCAAGCTCCAACATTCTCATGATGGCACACAAAAGCACACAGTAGTAATGAACACCAGTCGGCAAGCCATCACCATAAGCCAACAGCTGTGAGATATTGCCCCAGCCCGCGGGGCTAGTTCAGCAGGGACCTAGGATATGGAGGGAGAGAGTGGAAGGAGGGACCAAGAGACACGAAGAATGAGGAGCAAGACAGGATTCTGATCAAACTCCTCAAACTTTATTTTTCAACAGCCATATAAATATAGGCAGAGGGGAATAGGCCTGCGGGTGAGTTTAGGGTGGGAGTTTTCTGATAACAGGTGTGATGTTTTTAGTGTCTGGAATCAAGTTCCTGGAGCCAAGAGTAACAATGCCCTACTCGCCCTTAAATGCTTTCCAGCTGTGACTATTCCTGTTAAACTGGCTGTGAATATTCCTGATAAGCTTATTCTTAGGTTTTCGGTCCGGCGAGATACTCTATGTTAAACAGTTGTTTGTACAGTGCTATTGATGTAAGCTCATGGTGGAAAGTTCCAGAACTTAATCATCAGACTGTGTAGTTGTCAACTGGCCTGTTTCTCCTTCCATTTCTATCAGTTTTTACTTTTTGTATTTTGAAGGTGCCTAAACATTTAGAATTGATATGCCCTGTTGATTAATTGATCCCTTTATCATTATGAGACTACTTTCTCTATGTTTAGTGATACTCTTTGCTCTGAAATCTACCTTGTCAGATAGTAATATAATGACTACAGTTTTCTCCTGGCTAGTATTAGCATAGCCTATCTTCTCCCATCCTTTAAATTTTAACCTAAATGTAACTTTATATTTAAAACGCATTTCTTATTGTCAGCATACAGCTGGATCTTGTTTTTATCCAACCTTATAATCTTATAATTTTTTCCAATCTTATGATCTCTGCCTTTTAATTTTGGAGTTTCAACCATTTACATTTAAAATGCGTTTTGATGTGATTAGGTGTGAGTGTATCTTCTGCCTATTTATTTTCTCTCTATCTGTTCTGTGTTATCCTTTTCCTTTTTTCCTGCCTTCCTTGGATTAATTGAGTATTTCAAAATCTCTTTTGTTTTTGAGGACTTTTTAGTGGTTGATTTTGAGTTTATGGTATAGATTTTTAACATATCAAGACTCACTTCAAGTGATATTATGACACTTTGTGCATAGTACAAGAATATATACAGTAATATACTTCCAGTATATACTGGAATATACAGTATATACTGGAATATACAGTAATATACTTTTATAGTAATATACTTCCATCTCTCTCCTCTTGGCTTTTGTACTGTTTTTATCATGCATGTTGCTTTTACTTACATTTTATGGCCCCAGTAGATTGTAATTGATTTTTATTTAACAGTCCTTTACCTTCTGAAGATATTTAAATAATTTTAAAGAACTCATATATCCAACGTAATTACTACCATTTCCAGTATTCTTTATTTCCCTGTGCCAATCCAGATTTCCTTCTGGCATCCTTTCCCTTCTGCCTGAAGGGTTTTCTTTAACATTTCTTATAGTGTGATTCTGCTGTTGCAAATTCTGTCAGTTTTTGCTAGATGTAGTGGCTCAGGCCTGTCATCCTAGCACTGTGGGAGGCCTGGGTAGGATGGTCCCTTGAGTTCAGGAGTTCTAGACCAGCCTGAGCCAAGAGCAAGACCTTTCTTTACTAAAAATAGAAAAAATTAGCTGGGAGGGCTGAGTCCCATCTACTCCTGCTGAGGCAGGAGTGGCTTGAGTCCAGGAGTTTGAGGTTGCTGTAAATTAGGCGGATGCCACAACACCCTAGCCTGGAGAACAGGTTAAGACTCTGTTTCAAAAAAAGAAAGAAAGAAAGGGAGAAAAAAAAAAGGAAAGAAAGAAAGAGAAAAGAAAGAAGGAAAGGAAAAGGAAAAAGGAAAATGATCCCAGCTTTTGTATGTCTAAAAATGTCTTTATTTTACCTTTATATTTTTCATGAGCATAGAATCTTAGATCAGCTGTTTTTTCCTTTTAGTGCTTTAAAGATTGTTTCACCGTCTTCTGGTTCCATTGTTTCTGATGAGAAATTCTTACTCAATCTTTCTTCTGCATGTAACATGTCTTCTGGCTGCTCTTAAGATTTTTTTTCTTTTACATTGACTTTGAGCAATTTGACTACACCGTGCCTCAGTGTAGTTTTCTGCATGTTTCTTGTGCTTTGATTTTTGTTGTGTTTTGGTTTATTATTTGTTTGGTTGGTTGGTTTCTTGGACCTGTGGGTTTCTAATTTTCAATGGCCAAAGCTTGAAACGTTTTGGCCATTACTTTTTCTTTCGATATTTTTTTTGGTTGTTGTTTCTTCCTCATCTCCTTCCAGGACTCTTTCAGGGAATCCAGTATTAGGCTGCTCACGTATGTTCTTTTCTCTTTTCTTCTTCTTCACCACTGCCACTTTCTTCTCCTCTTCCTCCTCTTCCTCCTCTTCTTGTTCTTCTTCTTCTTCCTCGTCTTTCCCCTCCCTCCCTTCCTTCTCCTTTCCTTTTTTCTTCCTCCTCTTTTTCCTGCTTTCCCCTCCCTCCCCCTTCCTCCTATTTTCCCCTTTCCCCAACCTCTTTCTTCCCCAGGACCCCTTCCTCTTCCTTCCCCCTGCCTCCTTCCTCTTCCTTCCCCCTGCCTCCTTCCTCTTCCTCCCCTGCTTCCTTCCTCTTCCTCCCCTGCTTCCTTCCTCTTCCTCCCCTGCTTCCTTCCTCTTCTTCCCCTGCTTCCTTCCTCTTCCTCCCCTGCTTCCTTCCTCTTCCTCCCCCACCCCTTCCTCTTCCTTCCCCCGCCTCCTTCCTCTTCCTGACCCCTGCCTCCTTCCTCTACCTCCCCCTGCCTCCTTCCTCTTCCTCCCCCTGGCCCTTTCTCTTCCTCCCCCCGCCTCCTTTCTCTTCCTCCCCCTGCCTCCTTCCTCTTCCTCCCCCCGCCTCCTTCCTCTTCCTCCCCCTGCCTCCTTCCTCTTCCTCCCCCTGCCTCCTTCCTCTTCCTCCCCCTGCCTCCTTCCTCTTTGTTCCCCCTGCCTCCTTCCTCTTTG
>CAUYPK010124595.1:0-26564 GCA_963574355.1 Loris lydekkerianus | reverse complement strand
CCACAAGTCAGGCCATCTAAAGCAGGATTCAGAGAGCGGGTCATATAGGCATCAGCTGATTGAGGTCTTCTCATTGGGGATGATGGATAGGGAGAAAGTTTGCTGATAAGAGGAGTCAAAAGATCAGCATATGCAGCTTTTGTAGGTTTCAGAAGTTTGTCAACATGAATATTAAGCATTTTCTGTTCAAAAGCACAAGAGAAGACAGAAGATGGGAGATTCTGAAGCCATGACAATAAGCTCAGATCCAAATCATCACAACCATTACCACATAAGAGGTCGATACCAAGAAGTACTTCACTTTCTGTAATTTCTTCTCCAGTTGCTTTACTTTGACAAAATTCTACACAGCATTCATAAAGTAGGCCTTTCATTACAAGCTGAAATAAACGATTGTTACTTGCTTTAAAACCAGCCTCACTCAGCTTCCTATCAGCAGGGATGAATTCTGCAACCATGACACAAGCCTCCTCAAAACAGTGAACTCGTGCAGTGCTGGGATTCCAGTCCTTAAATTCAGCATGATTGGTCAGACGAGGCAAAGTCAAAAGCAAACAGAGCTTGCTATAGTCATCTTTAGAAGGACAGTACTCTTCTAGAGCATGTAAACATTGCACCGCTTCTTGCATGGTAAATTCCAGCTACAAGAAAAATATAAATGATTACCATAAAAAGAGGTGCTGTGAGATTTGAAAACAATAAAAGTATAAAGGGTAAATTCTAGTGCCACAAAATACTCATATAAGTTGCAGAATATGGTAACCACTTTCAAGTTAGGAATCAAAATGTTTTCAAAACCAAATAAAAACAATAAAAAATTTGGTTAAGTAGCACATTAAAATTTTGCATATAAAGACAGTGCTCTAAGCTGGGCACAATGGCTCACACCTATAACACTTTGGGAGGCCAAGGCAAGAGGATCGCTTGAACTTAAGAGTTTGAGACCAGCTTCAACAACAGTGAAACCCCATCTCAATTAAAAATAGAAAAACGCAGCTGGGGTGGTTTTGCGTGCCTATAGTCCCAGCTACTTGACTGGCTGAAGCAGGAGGATCACTTGAGCCCAGGAATTTGAGATTGCAGTGAGCTATGATGATTCCACTGCACTCTAGCCCTAGTGACAAAATGAGACTCTGAAGGTGCACAGTTTTCAGCACCCCAGAAAGGTGGCTTTGTCTCATATGTGCTCCTTGTGGTACGAAAACCTGGGATGGGAAAATTCCATTCTCGGCTATAAGTGAGAGTCGGGGGGTTAATTCCTCCCTGCTTGCTAGAACAGCAGAGACACAGGGGTTAATTCTTCCCTGCTGACTGAAAAGGCCTTGAGAAAGGAATCCCTGAGGTCCCCGCCAAGTCGCCAAGTTGTAGCTGGAGATTTAGCACCTGTCTGAGGCTGAACTGTTGCTCTTCATGCCCTAACTTTAAATTACACCAAGTTTCATTTAACCTTTAGGGAGGTGGGCGAACAGAACAGACTGCCTGGTGTCCTTGTAGTGTAACTTTAAGTTATACACTCCAGACTTAAAAATGACATGTATGTGCTTTATAACATTTATGCTGAGGAGAAAATATTTATGGCAGTCTCAACTAATACTTTTGTTCTTTATTCTTACTTATTCTTATCTGATGAGTTTGGATATATAATACAGTGAATAAAGATGAACAGTGAGCCTGAGCAAGCCCACAGTCTTCCCTTAATATTCACTCCATCTGCAGTGATATCTCTGTGTTGTTGATTGGGCTAGTGGACAGCAACAAGACTCTGTCTCAAAAAAAGAAAAAAAACACACAAAAAAAAACTGTTCTAATTATTATTTTTGGCAGGGTGTGGTGGCTCACACCTGTAATCCCAACATTCTGGGAGGCCGAAGCAGGCAAATCGCCTGAGCTCACAAGTTAGAGACCAGCCTGAGACAGAGCAAGACCCCATGTCTAAAAATAGCCAAGCAGTGTGGCTGGCACCTCTAATCCCAGCTACTTGGGAGGCTAAGGCAAGAGAATCACTTGAGCCCAGGAGTCTAAGGTTGCTGTGAGCTATGACGCCAAGGCACTCTACCAAGGGTGACAAAGTGAGACTCTGTCTCAAACAAAAAAAAAAAAAAAAGAAAGAAAAAAAGACTATTATTTTCAATTTTTTTTTTTCAGACAGTCTCACTTTGTCATCCTCTACCTCAGTAAAGTCCTGTGGCATCACAGCTCACAGCAACCTCAAACACTTGGGCTTAAGAGATTGTCTTGCCTCAGCCTCCCAAGTAGCTGGGACTACAGGTGCATACTACAACACCCAGCTATTTTTTTTAGAGATGAGGTCTCACTCTTGCTCAGGCTGGTCTCAGGCAATCCACCCATCTTGGCCTTCCATTCCAGAGTTCAGATTTTTTTTTCTTTTATAAATCAAAGACCTCAATGTCCTTATACTTTGGTTTGTGCTATGGTCTGGATGTCTGTGTCCCCTCCAAATTCATATATTGTAATCCCAACCCCCCAGGTAATGGTAGAAGAGTGGAGCCTTCGGGGGTGATTAGGTCACAACAGTTCAGCCCTCATGAATGAGATTAGTGCCTTATAATTCATAGAGTCTAGAGAGCCAGCTAGCCTCTTTCATCCTATGAGGACACAGCTAGAGGGCACCATCTATGAACTAGAGTAAGCACTTAACAGAAATTAAATCTGCTAGCACTGTGATTTTGGACTTGCTAGCTTCCAAGAACTGTGAGAAATACACTTCTGTTGTTTATAAGCCACCCAGTTTATGATATTTTGGTATAGCAGCCTTACTGAACTAAGGGAGTTTATGTCAGTGAACGTTTACTAGAATTCAATACAAGTTTTCTTAGTTTTGGATGTGACAATGCTAATATTGAAATTTTAAAAGTAACTTTCTAATCAAAATGAATTTAAAATTATTAAATTTAAACAGTCATGAGGACAAACATTTCAAGAAAACTTATCTCTGGATCAAAGACTATACAAAAAAGAGGTAAAGAAAAAGGAGGTAAACATAACCAACTCACCTCCGGGATAAGAAAAGAAGCATGTTCATCAAGTCAAACATCTACAGCTATCTACCTTACCTCAAACAAGAGAAGAGCACATACTCATCCAGTGGCTAGCTGTTCATGTATCACTTTGAGTTAAACCACAAGTTCAGAAGCACTATAGACTAAAGAAAATAGTACATCTGGAAAACACCATACCTTGCCCCAGCCCAGCTTATAAAAACTTTGAAAACTCACGTTATTAATCTTTTCTTTTAGTGAATAAAATGCTTATGACTGAAAACAAGACTATGGCGCAAACCTTTAGGAATAAAAATCTTACATGCTGGGGTTCATCTTCTGCTGACATTGCATTGTTAACACACAAAGCTTCTAAAAACTTCTGCTTCAGGATAATATAACGAAATCTGTGAAGAGAAAACATAAAATATTAACATGATTAAAAGCTGAATAATAGCAATATCAAAGACTGGAAATGAAACTCAAGTTTCTGAAACAAAACAAGCCAAGTTTATTTTAAAGGGCCAATTATTTCTTTTCCTTTCTTTTTCTTTCTTTCTTTCTTTTTTTTTTTTTTTTGAGACAGAATCTCACTATGTCACCCTCAGTAGAGTGCCATGGCATCACAGCTCATAGCAACCTATAACTCTTGGGCTTAACCGATTCTCTTGCCTCAGCCTCCCAAGTAGCTGGAACTATAGGCGCCTGCCACAACACCCAGTTATTTTTTGTTGTAGTTGTCATTATTGTTTAGCAGGCCCTGGCCAGGTTTGAACCTTCCAGCCCTGGTGTATGTGGCCAGTGCCCTAACCACTGAGCAATGGGCACCAAGCCAAGGCCAATCACTTCTGAAAAAAATGTTTTAAAATTAATTATCCAATATCTGATAAGTCAAACATATTTACAAGTTACTATAAGTATCTTTGCTTTCAGAAAATTCTTAAAATATTTTACTGAGCTTCTTACCACATTGAGGCCATAACTGAAGCAATTTCAGTCACAAGTAACACTCAAAGGAAGGATTTCTATTTCCAACATTAATTCTAAACAAAAATCTAGTTTCTATGGAAGATATCAAATGTTACTTAATATGAAATCAAAGTTCTTTATATTTATGTTTTGTTTTCCTGAAATATATCCTGTTTTAATTTTTTTAAATTTTTAACTGACAAATGATTATGTATTTTTATGGGGTACAATGTTATGTTTCGATATATGTATACACTGTAGAAAGATTAAATCAAGCTGTTTTTCCTTTTTAGTTTTTATTTTATTTATTTATTCATTTTGAGACCAGAATCTCATTATGTAGCCCTCAGTAGAGTGCTCTGGCATCACAGCTCACAGCAATCTCTAACTCTTGGGCTTAAGTGATTCTTTTGCCTCAGCCTCCTGCGTAGCTGGGACTATAGGTGCCCGCCACAATGCCCAGCTACTTTTTTGGTTGAAGTTGTCATTGTTGTTTAGTAGGCCCAGGCCAGGTTTGAACCCACCAGACTTGGTGTATATAGCTGGCACCCTACTCACTGAGCTACGAGCACCGAGCCTGTTTTTCCTTCCTAAACATGAGAAAAACCTAATAAAAATAAAGCTAAAAGGATAGGAACAAATGAACAACATTTCTAAAGTCACAAAATAACTACAGACTTAAAACTTTTTAACAGAGTTTTTCAAGGAGGGAAAGGAAGAACAAAGAGTCTACTTAACCTGTCTAAGAATTAAAAAAATTTTATGTCCCAGAAGGAAAAGAGAAAGGGGTAGAAAAAATTTGAAGAAAGGCCAAAAACTTCCAAAATTTGATTAAACACACACATACATTCACTTATAAATTTATAAATCCAAATGGCTCAACAAATCTTATACAGGAAAAACACAAGCACATTTAAGCTCATCATAAACAAACTGCTTAAAACAATGATAAAGAGAAAATTCTTGAAGGCAGCCAGAAAAGAAAACAGTGGTGCAGTTATAGCTGACTGTTCATCAGAAACAATTGAGGCCAGGATACAGTGAAACAGTATCTTTAAAGTCTTCATACTGTTATTAAGAAACAGCTCTTGTGACTTTTGTATATGGACATTAATGATTTAGTAGGCCTGAAGATTTTTAAGTAATTGTAGTACATGCAACTTGTCATTTACAAATGCTGCAACCCAATCAGATTGAGTGTACTGTTTTCTAGAAAACACCTAAGAGTCTTGTTTTTAAAATTTTCTTTGTTGTTTCACTTTGCTAAGTTTCTACCAATTAAAAGACAGTAAAAACTTCAGATAAAATTGTACCTTTTTTTGTCAAATTTTTCCATACATTCTAGAGGCTGAATGAACTGAAGAACTTCATCCCACTGACCATCAAGGATTAGCTGTCTAAATAAAGAAAAACCCAGCATATTACCAAATTCAGCTTGCACTGATTAGAAACAGGATACAAAGCACATGATATTTACATTTGGTTCTTCAAAACTAAAACAATTTTTTTCACATTTCATTTTTCATTACTATGAGTACAACCACTCATACAATGTATATGTGGTTTTGACCTATGTAACAACATTGAACTAAGGCTGAAAGTTCCTTTATTTCCCTATTCATCTTACAGTTTTAAGCTATTATGTATTATTTAAGAAACTGTGTATATGTCTTCTATTCTCACTAAATCACCTGAGGGTGATTTTGCACCATCCCCTGGAATGTTTGGCAATATCTAGAGACAGTTTTGGTTGTCTTAAGTAAGGGTACTACTGGCATCTAGTGGGTAGAGGTCAGGGATGCTCTAAACATCTCACAGTACACAGGAGAACCCTACACAACGAAGAATTATCAGACCCAAATGTTAATAGTGTCAGGGGTAAAAATTTTGCCAGAAAGTGTGAATTGTATAGTTTTGAGAATTAAAAAAAAATTTTTTTTGAGACAGAGTCTCACTATTTTGCCCTTGGTACAGTGCCGTGGCATCACAACTCACAGCAACCTCAAACTCTTGGGCTTAAGTGATTCTCTTGCCTCAGCCTCCCAAGTAGCTGGGACTGCAGATGCCTGCCACAACCTGGCTATTTTGTTGTTATTGTTGTTGTTGTCATTATTGTTTTTGCAGCCCCAGCTGGGTTTGAACCCACCAGCCCCAGTGTATGTAGTCGGCACCATAACCACTGCGCTACCCGAGCCCAGTTTTGAGAAATTTGATACCAAAGTTTATCCTCTGAGAATGAAAATAGCAAGGAATAAGAACATCCTACTTTAAGTAGTCAATGGGAATTTCCAGAAGTTACAAGGCATTCTTATCTCTCTTTTTTTTACAATGTCCCTTTTTAAAGATTTTTTTAAAAGGGAGGGATGGGTAGGAAGATCTAAAAAGGATTACCAATTTTTTTACTTCGCAAAGAAAAAATATCAATAAAAGCAATCACAATATGTATCATAATCATTTAGGATTATGATCATAATCAAGGATACTTCAATATATTTAAAAAGTAGAAAGGACAAAATTTTGAAGTCTAGCTCTTTAAGGTGAGTTTAATGGTTTAATGAAAAACTTACTATTCCTTTTTCCTTTCTTCTTCTTTTTTTTTTTTTGGAGACAGGGTTTTACTTTATCACCCAGGCTAGAATGCAGTGGTGTATCATCATAGTTCATCACAACCTCAAACTCCTGGGCTTAACCAATCCTCCTATCTCAGCCTCCTAAGGAGCTGGGACCACAGAAATGCACTAGGATACCTGGGTAATTTTTCTATTTTTAGTACAGATTGGGTCTCACTCTTGCTCAAGCTGATCTTGAACTCCTGGCCTGAAGCAATCTTCCTGCCTCAGCCTCCCAGGTACTAGGATGACAGGCATAAGCAACCACTCCTAGGCTGAGGAACTAACTTACTAGTCTATAATTCCTTGAATTTCACCTTAGACCAGTAAAACTTCATCACAAACCAAAAGGCTCCTGGCAGGTATCCGGGAACCACTGATAAATTCCAGGAGTAGCAAATGCTTGAAAGACAAGGCCAAAGGAATACAGCCTCAGTCCTGGTTCCTGGCTATACAAGCTCCCTTGCATTGGATGACAGTCATCACAAAAAATCTAGGCAAGTGCAAAATGTTTAAACTTCTCTAATATAATAAATGTTTGGTTTGGGGTTTTTTTAAAGTTCCTTTTTCATGAGTTAGGAACACTTAATTTCTTAAGACACATGTCCAAAAATCTATATTCCTTGCTACATGTCCAAGAATCTATATTCCTGGTATCTATATTATTTGGTATCATATAAAAACAGACTACATTTATGCCTGGGAATTTGATATTTTCTTTTTCCATCCAATTCAAGCTAGGATATATTTAGCTTTCCATTCTGGCAAATGTTAATTTCCTTTGCCTTGCAATTTCTTCTCTACGAATCCTATCCTAAGGAAATAATCCAAGATATAGAAAAAGTCTCATGTATAAAAGATGCTCTGTAAAGCAATTATTTAAGAAAAATTGGAACCAATTGTCTAAAACTAAGAAAATGCTGGCCGGGCATGGTGGCTCACGCTGGGAGGCCAAGGCAGGTGGATTTCTTGAGCTTAGGAGTTTAAGACCAGACTGAGTAAGAGCAAGACTCCTCAAAATAGCCAGACGGTGTAGTGGGTGCCTATAGCCCCAGCTACTTGGGAGGGTGAGGGAAGAGGATCACTTACACCCAAGAGTTTGACGTTGCTGTGTGCTATTACTCCATGGCACTCTACCGAGGGTGACAACATGAGACTCTTTCTCAAAATAAACAAATAAATAAAAATAAATAAAATAAATAAATAAAAAGAGAACCATTACAAAATTAGGCAAACTGGCTCGGCACCTGTAGCTCGGCAACGAGGGCACCAGCCACATACAGCGGAGCTGGCAGCTTGGAACCAACCCCAGGCCTGCCAAACAACAATGACAATTACAACAAAAAAATAGGCAGGCGTTGTGGCAGGCACCTGTAGTCCCAGCTACTCAGGAGGCTGAGACAAGAGAATCACTTAAGCCCAAGAGTTTGAGGTTGCTGTGAGCTGAGATCTACCGAGGGCGACATAGTGAGACTCTGTCTCAAAAAAAAAAAAAAAAGAAAGAAAGAAAGAAAATTAGGTAGGCGGCGCCCGTGGCTCAAAGGAGTAGGGCACTGGCCCTATATGCTGGAGGTGGCGGGTTCAAACCCAGACCCAGCCAAAAACTGCAAAAAAAAAAGGAAGGGCGGGAAGGAGGGAGGGAAGGAAGGAAGAAAGAAAATTAGGTAAACTGAAAATTTTAAAGTATAAATTTGTGATCATGTAGAGAATCCTTGTGCTATTAATGGACAAAATGAGATTCTAAATTATAAATACAATAGAACTGATGTTATTTTTTAATACAGAAATTAGCAATAGTATGTCTGGTGATAGGGTGATTTTTCTGTTTTCTATAATATATTTAATTTCTAATATCAAAATAATATTTTAGAAATATTTTCTTTATTCTTTCAGAGTCTCTGTTTCTTTTCTGAAGTCAAATATCTTTTAGGAAGATGCCTCAACCACAATAGAGTTGTGACTCTTATTTTATTAATAAACCTCTAGATCTTACTACTGAAAACATTCTACAGAAAACATTATTTTGTAAATGTTTCATTATAAAAACAAATATTTCTAAAAATTACACTTAGCTTTTTCATGGTTATAAAGTTCTATGTGTATTAGATATTGTCTTACTAATATTTAATATTTTATATTTCTTTGAAGGAGCTACAAACCTCACAGTACTAATGAGATCGTACCTCAGGAACAGCATATCATCTGAAAATAGGCCATTTATTACTCCACTTTCCTTCTCAAGGGCCAGCATACTAATATGAAGCTTCTTTGAATTCAGGAAGTCCAAAATTAGCTTAATGATTTCAACCTCTTTTACATTCACTGTTTCTTCAGCCGTCATATTGATAGCCTAAATATGAAATAGAACAACAAAAACCAAAAAGTTAGTCCTATTCTTTTGCATTTAATGGCCTGGAAATTACACTTAATAGGTTTATTTGAAATTTTTAGTATAGGTATTTTGAAGTGAAAATAATTTGATACTTATCAAAATCACATCATTCTTCAATGTATGATAACGGTATGACTACAATTTTTTTATAAAGTTCTTACCTTTGAGGGATACAAACTGGAAGAGTTATAGATTAAATATATGACTGCCTCAAAGTAATACAAGAAGAGGGGAGTGGGAAAAGATAAAGATGAAATAAGAACAATCAGGGGAGCACAGTGGTTATGGCACCAACCACATGCACCAAGGGTGGAGGGTTCGAACCCGGCCCAGGCTAGCTAAACATCAAGGACAACTGCAACAAAAAATAGCTAGGCATTGTGGCAAGCACCTGTAGTCCCAGCTACTAGTGAGGCTGAGGCATGAGAACTGCTTAAGCCCAAAGAGTTTGAGGTTGCTGTGAGCTGTGACACCATAGCACTCTACCAAGGGCAACACAGTGAGGCTCTGTCTCAAAAAAAAAAAAAAAAGAAAAGAAAAGAAAAGAAATAAGAACGATCATGACCTTGAACTCTGGAAGGCCAAGGAGTATCACTTGAGATCAGGAGTTCAAGACCAGCCTGAGCCAGGAGTGAGGCCCGATCTCTACCAGAAATAGAAAAAATTAGCCAGATGTGGTAGCACACACCTATAGTCCCAGCTACTCAGGAGGCTGAGGCAAGAGGATCACTTCAGCTCAAGAATTTGAGATTGCAGTGAACTATGATGATGCCACTGTACTCTATACAAGACAACAAGAGCAAGACTGTCTCAAAATAAATAAATAAATAATGATGATGATCATGAGTACTGAAGCAGGGTAAATAAGGATTCATTTTGTGAACTCTTACACACTTAAAATTTTCCATAATAAAGATTATTTTAAAAAGTTGTTAATAACCATCCTCTGCTATGTTAAATACATTGTCCCAAGTTATATTTTAATATATTTATTCAATAAGCATTTAATGCCTTTAATATAAGATACAATACGTCCCATACTTAGGAGACATTGGTCTTGCTCTTAAGAAACTTAATACATGGCTCAGTGCCCATAGCTCAGTGGTTAGGGCACAAGCCACATACACCAGGGCTGGTGGGTTTGAACCCAGCCCCAGCCTGCTAAACAACAACAACAACAACAATGACAACAACAACAAAAATAGCCAGGCTTTGTGGCAGGCGCCTATAGTCCCAGCTACTTGGGAAGCTGAAGCAAGAGAATCGTTTAAGCCCAGGAGTTTGAGGTTGCTGTGAGCTATTATGCCATGGCACTCTACCAAGGGCGACATAATGAGACTCTCTCTCAAAAAACAAACAAACAAGCTTAATGCAATATCTAAATGACGACCCCATGCATTGGAGCCAAACAAGTCTAGTTAAAAATGTTAAACTTTAGTCACACTATTATAATATCAAATATTTCAACACTTTTTAAAATTCCTTCTAAGGCTGGGCACAGCAGCTCATGCCTAGCACTCTTGGAGGCCAAGAAGGGTAGATTGCTTGAGCTCAGAGGAATTTGAGACCAGCCTGAGTAACAGTGAGATCCTGTTTCTACTAAAAACAGGAAAACTGTGGCAAGAGGATGACTTGAACCAAAGAACTTGAGGTTCCTGTAAGCTATAATGCCATAGCACTCTAGTCAGGGTGCCAGAGTAAGACTCAGTCTCAAAAAAAAAAAAAAAAAGACACAATGGAATAGAGAGCTTATGCACTAATCAACCTTTAAAATAATAATAATAATAATAAAATTCCTTCTAAGCCAGACACAGTGGCTCTTGCCTGTAATCCTAGCACTCTGGAAGGCTGAGGCAGGTGGATTGCTTGAGCTCAGGAGTTTGAGAGACCAGCCTAAGCAAAAGCAAGACCTCATCTCTACTAAAAATAGAAACACTAGTCAAATGTTTGTGTTAGGCACTTGTAGTCCTCAAGAGGACTGCTTGAGCCCAAGTGTTTGAGGTTGCTATGAGCTATGATGATGCTATGGTGCTCAACCAGAGCAACAGAGTGAGACACTTGTCTCACAATAAGTAAATAGATAGATGAATAAATAAATTCCTTCTGATTCTCACCTGTTAAGTCTGCAGTGATATAAATGAGCATATAGTTTGTGGAATTGTAAAGATTTAGAACTGGAAGAACTGTGAAGATCATTAGTTCAACATTCTCATTTTATATATGAGGCCACACAAGTTAATAAATGACCTAAATCATTGGAGTTTTCAAATGTTAAGACTTAAAGCAATGTAAAAAGACTACCATATCATACCAGCAGACAAGCTGCAAAAAAATTCTAATCATAAGAAATAGGCTATAAGAATATCTTTCCCTTGGCCAGGCTTGGTGGCTCGCACCTGTAATCCTAGCCCGCTGGGAGGCTGAGGTGGGTGGATTGCCTAAGCTCCAGCCTAAGCAAAAGCTAGACCCCGTCCCTAAAAAATAGCCAGGTGTTGTGGCAGGCACCTGTAGTTCCAGCTACTTGGGAGGTTGAGGCAAAAGAATTGCTTAAGCCCAAGAGTTTGAGGTTTCTGTGAGCTATGATGCCATAGCACTCTACTGGGCAAAAAAAAAAAAAAAAAAAAAAAAAAAAAAAAAAAAAAATATATATATATATATATATATATATATATATATATATATATATCTTTTCCACAGCCCCAACTTACTTTAACCAAGCTCACAGAAATATAAACATGGACGGTGCCTGTGGCTCAGTGAGTAGGGCACTGGCCCCATATAACAAAAGTGGCAGGTTCAAACCCAACCCTGGCCAAACTGCAAGAAAAAAATAGCTGGGGTTGTGGCAGGTGCCTGTGGTCCCAGCTGCTCAGGAGGCTGAGGCAAGAGAATCACCTAAGCCTGAGAGCTGGAGGTTGCTGTGAGCTGTGGCGTCATAGCACTCTACTGAGGGTGACAAAGTGAGACTCTGTCTCTAAAAACAAAAAAAAAAAAAAAAAAAAGTAAAAGAAACATAAACACATATATGCAGGATGGCGCCTGTGGCTCAGAGGAGTAGGGCGCCGATCCCACATGCCAGAGGTGGTAGGTTCAAACCCAGCCCCAGCCAAAAAGCTGAAAAAAAAAAAAAAAAAAAACATATATGCAGACATACAGGCGGTTAGTTTTTTCAATTTGATTCTTTTTCAATTTATTTCTTCAGGATGAGAAATATAAAAATGCTCTCATCCACAGATAGAGAAGGTGCTAGGGTAAAGAAGGGATGGACCATGGGAAGATAATTATACAACTCTAATATTTAATGGCATTAGACTAAGCTAATCCATCTCCTCAATAACAATACATGTAGGGCCTGGTGAGGTGGCTCATGTCTATAATCCAAGCACTCTGGGAGGCCGAGGTGAGTGGATTGCCTGAGCTCAATAGCTGGAGACCAGTCTGAGCAAGAGCGAGACCCCATCTCTAAAAATTAGCCAGGCATTGGGCGGTGCCTGTGGCTCAAAGGAGTAGGGCGCCAGCCCCATATGCCGGCAGTGGTGGGTCCAAACCCAGCCCCAGCAAAAAACTACAAAAAAAAAAAAGCCAGGCATTGTGGCAGGCAGCTATAGTCCCAGCTACTCAGGAGGCTGAGACAAGAGAATCAATCACTTGAGACCAAGAGTCTGAGGTTGCTGTGAGCTGTGATGCCATGGCACTCTACCAAGGGCAATGAGTGAGACTTTATCTCCAAAAAAAAAAAAAAAAGAATACACCTGCCTCAGAAAACAGATTAACCACAAACCTCTCTCCCAACACACTAGCTACCTGACTCCTCCTTTTTTGGATTTCCTTTTGCTACCTTCTAAGCTCATCACCATCCTCTTGCTCATAGACTATTGTCCAAAAGAGAACACAATACAATTAATAAGATTTCCATTCACTAAATTCTGGTCCCATTTCAAAACTTTCTCCCTGACATTACTCTTAGAAGAACACTGATTAGCAACTTTAGCATTCTCCAAATCTGCAGATAATTCTTACAAGCCAAAGAATGGTATTCACTAATTGAACTCCTAGAAAAATAATATTGTCCCCCCCTCCATTTCCAAGTTCTTAGAGGTCACTTTACTTACACTGCCACATACCAACTTATTGCAGAAAAGACTGCAGTTTTCTAACGTAGTTCAATATACCTAATAACATTAAACATTTTATTGGCTTCATATTCAACATTCAATATAACTATTAGTTAAAATATGAAGTTACTCTAGAATGAAATTTATGACAATAGTCCCACTTTAAATCATAACTACAAGTTTCTTTTTTTCTTTATAACTACAAATTTAATATTGTAGTCATTTCTAGTCAATAAAGCCTATAAGAAGAAGAAATATTTTTACACACACATATTTTATATTGACTTTTGAAGGTAACAGAAAATGTATCCTGATTAACCTAGAATTGGTTCAGGTTTTTTTTTTTTTTTTTTTAACTAATTAAAAAGACAAGTTTTAATTCTATACTGTGAAATTCCCAGCAGAAAAGCATGACATTTTAATCACTCAACCCAGAATCTTAATTCTTATAAGTTTCACTGTTGCTGGATACAATAAACATAGGCATACGTTTGATGACTATACCTCAGAATTACTCTTTTCTAACCCCTTTGTGTTACTGAAACATCTACAAAGGCTCCCCAAATCCTAGCTATATAATTTAGAAACAATTCATATTTTAAACATACATTTCCCATAATCTCAGCTACATGGAAGGTTGAGGCAGGATGACTGCTTAAGCCCAGAGAGTTTTAGACCAACTTGGGCAACACAGCAGCAAGACCCCATCTCAATAAAAACAAAAAACCATATAATTCATGAACATTCTTTAATCTCCTTAAAGTATTCATCATTACAAAGTTAGAATTTTTCTCTAATTCAGAGGAATAAAATCCAATAAGAAGTGTTTTTCTTCCCCTATCCTCGGGGGAGCTAAGTCTAACATGTAACTAGTTCATGAATTATTAAAATCATCTTTTAAAATGAAATATACACATAATATATTAAATAGATGTTAGCTGAATTAATTTGAGATACAGGCCTGGTACAGTGGCTCACCCTTGCAATCCTAGCAGTCTGGGATTCTAAGGTGCGAGGACTGCTTGAAGTCAGGAGTTAGAGATCAACCTGAGCAAGAGCCAGACCCTGTGTCTAATAAAAATAGAAAAATTAGCCAGAAAATTAACAGGACATGGTGCCATACACCTACAGTCCCAGCTACTTGGGAGGCTGAGGCAGGAGGACTACATGAGTTCAGGAGTTTGAGGTTATTGTGAGCTAAGCTGAGACCATGGCGCTGTAACCCAGGCAACAGTGTGTGACTATCTTAAAAAAAACATCCAGGCATTGTGGCGGGTGCCTGTAGTCCCAGCTACTTGCGAGGCTAAGGCAAGAAAATCAATTAAGCCAAAGAGTTGGAGGTTGCTGTGAGGTGGGACGCTACAGCAATCTACTGAGGGACTTAGGGTGACATAGTGAGACTTTGTCTCAAAAAAAAAAAAAAAAAAAGGAAGAAGAAGAATTTACGTAGGGTAGATAGTAGGGTGTATTTCACTGAAAATGTAAAATAAAATGTAAAAAAAAAATCTAAGTTTCTCAGTATTTCCAAATTAAATGACAGATCTTATCACAAAAATATATGGATTTTTCTTGAAGTAAATTTCACTTATATGTATTATCTGGATGAGGTGAAATAAAGAAATAAAAGTTTATTTAAAAACAATATCTGGAAACCAGTTGGAAAGTAGTGGTTTAGTCCTCAGATGGAAGTAACATCTACTGAAAATGAATTCCAGATGAGGGTCTTTACATAGACTCCTATTTATTATCTTAGTGAAACAAGGTTAAAAAAATTTATTATAAGGGGAAGAAATAAAATTATTTTTAGAAATCTAAGATTAAAGGTAAAATGTTAACAATAAATAAATAAGCTAGGTACTGTGGCTCACAACTGTAATCTTAGCACTTTGGGAGCCTAGGAAAAGATTGCTGGAAGCCAGGAGTTCAAGATGAAGCTAGACAATATAGCAAGACCCAGTTTCTTTTCTTTCTTTTTTTTTTTTTTTTGTAGAGACAGAGTCTCACTTTGTCGTGCTTGGTAGAGTGTCGTCGCGTCACACGGCTCACAGCAACCTCCAACTCCTGGGCGTAGGCAATTCTCTTGCCTCAGCCTCCCGAGTTGCTGGGACTACAGGCACCTGCCACAACGCCCAGCTATTTTTTTGTTGCAGTTTGGCTGGGTCTGGGTTTGAACCCGCCACCCTTGGTATATGGGGCTGATGCCCTACTCACTGAGCCACAGGTGCCACCCCAAGACCTAGTTTCTTAAAAAAATAATAATTAAAAGTAGCTGTGATGTGCTCGGCACCTGTAACACAGTGGTTGTGGCACCAGCCTGTCACAGAGGTCCTCAAACTTTTTAAACAGGGGGCCAGTTCACTGTCCCTCAGATCGTTGGAGGGCCGGACTATAGTTTAAAAAAAAAAACTATTAACAAATTCCTATGCACACTGCACATATCTTATTTTGAAGTAAAAAAACAAATTGAGAACAAATGCAATCACACCGCCTCATGTGGCCCGCGAGCTGTAGTTTGAGGACCCCTGCAAGTTGGTTGGTTTGAACCTGGTCCGGGCCAGCTAAAGGACAACTGCAACAAAAAATTGCCAGGCATTGTGGCAGGCGCCTGTAGTCCCAGCTACTTGGGAGGCTTAGGCAAGAGAATTGCCTAAGCCCAGGAGTTGGAGGTTGCTGTGAGCTGTGATGCTACAACACTCTACTGAGGGCAACATAGTGAGACTTTGTCTCAAAATAAAAAAAGTAGCTGCGATGGCAGTTTCCTATAGTCCTAGCTACTCAGTAGGCTGATGCACAAAGATCCCTTGAGGCCAGGAGTTCTACTGTACTGATGTACTCCAGCCTGGGAGACAGAGTAAGATAAAGGAAGAAAGCAATGAAAGCAAAGCAAGGAAAGCAAAGCAAAGAAAGAAAAGGAAGGAAAGAGGGGAAGGGGAAGGGGAAGGGGAAGGGGAAGGGGAAGGGGGAAAAAAGAACAGAAAAAAAAAAAAAAGAAAAAGAAATAAAAACTAAACAATAAATAAAGGTAATAAAAATATACTGACTCTCTATATAGTTCCATACATAGATACGGAAAAAATTTCATGAAAAAAAGGTCATGGTAGCTTTCTAACCAAAAATAAACAGATAATAATTTACATGTTCTCTTGCAATGAGGTTACTTACTTAAAACACTGATTAGGAAGAAAGAAAATCATACGTGTCTAAGAATAAATATAAACTTATGAGTAAGAGAATGAGGGCACAGTCAAATATTTTTATCTTGAAATTTTAAAAGAAGAGCCATTTTAAATTTTATAGTCATGAAAGAAGTACTTAAGAAAGGTTCCATTAATCTCCAAGTCCATCCCACATACACAATAAAGTATGTTCTCTTTCGTCTTCCAAGTATTAGAGAGTGGCTAACACTGAAAAATAGTGCGTTACCACTTAAGTTTACAGGCAAAAGTGCAGATAAGAAAATGAAGTGCTATGAGGCTTTTAAATAAAATATCAAACCGCAAGATAGTACTACTGAACCTTTTTCTTCTTAAAAATTGTGAAAACCGGAACTTTACCTTAGAATCGCAAACAATGTAACCTAAAAATTTGTGCTCTCGTATTAATATAAAATAAAAAAATAAGAAAAAAAATTTTTCTTTAAAATGTGAAGAGCTAAAACAGGTGTAGTGGCTCACACCTGTAATCCCAGCACTCTGGGAGGCTGAGGCAGGAAGATCCCTTGAGGTCAGGAGTTTCAGATCAGCCTGAGCAAAATGAGGCCCCATCTCTACTAAAAATAGAACAATTAGCTGGGCATGGTGGCACACTCCTGTAGTCCCACCTCCTTGGGAGGCTGAGGCAAGAGGACTGCTTGAGTCTAGGAGTTTGAGGTTGCTATAAGCTAGGGTGAGGCCATGGGCACTCTACCCTGGGTAACAGAGTGAGACCATTATCTCAAAAAGAAAAAAGAAAAGAAAAGAAAGTGAAAAGGCAGACATGGTGGCTCATGCCTATAATCCTAGCTCTTTGGGAGTTGAAAGAATCATTTGGGGTCAGGAATTTGAAAGCAGCATGGGTGAGACCTTGTCTTTACAAAAAATAGAAAAATTATCTGGGCTGATGGTACGTGCCTGCTGTCTTAGCTAGTCTGGAAGCTGAGGAAGGAGGATGGCTTAAGCCCAGGAGTTGGGGGTTGCAGAGAAGTGCCATCACATTGCCCTCACATCACTCCACACCAGTCTGGGCAACAGAATAAGACTGTGTCTCAATCAATCAATCAATCAAACTTGCTAGCTATGTTTTTAATAATGTGACATTCCAGCCTTGGTGCCCAAAGCTCAGTGGTTAGGACACCGGCCACATATACTGAGGCAGGCGGGCTCAAACCCGGCCCGGCCCTGATAAATAACAATGACAATTGCAACAAAAAAATAGCTGGGGCTCAGTGTCCGAAGCTCAGTGAGTAGGGCACTGGCCACATGCACTGACATGTTCGAGCCCAGCCCAGGCATGCTAAACAACAATGACAACTGCAACAACAACAACAGAAATAGTCTGGTGTTGTGGTGGGTGCCTGTAGTCCCAGCTACTTGGGAGGCTGAGGCAAGAGAATTACTTAAGCCCAAGAGTTTGAGGTTGCTGTGAGCTATGACACCACAGCACTCTACCCAGGGCAACACAGTGAGACTCTATCTCAAAAATAAATAAAAAATAATGTGGCATTCCATAAACTTATGTGGTTGGCAGCTCACTTAATTTTAAATGTCTGGTCCTTTAGGAATATACATTTGATGTTACAAATCACTTAACCTCTATGGACCTCAATTTCTTCACACATAAAAGTAAGCGGGTTAGTTTGTTTCATTTCAGACTCCAGAGGGCTAACCATTACACCATTGAACTTCATAGTTTGTCTATGATTTCCCATCAAGTGATATAATTTGCTTTAACTTACATTTCATTAATAAGAAGTATATGTTGGGAGAGATGGGAAATATCAAGATTGGGATAATCAGAAGTCTCTAGTGTATAAGATCAGTTTACTAAGAAGAAAGAAAATAGATATGCTCTACATTATTTAAACAAAACAAAAGCCCTTCTAACTGCAAAGCCGTCATGTCTGCTAATATCTAACATGTGTAACATAGATGCAGCATGTGCTCCTTAGAGTTGACAGCTGCTCTCTATTTATCAATTATTTTAATTTACCTTCCAGAACTGTGAATGATTTTTGGCCTAAAGAAACAAATTATGTTTAAAGCAGGTGTACCTTTATATAAATATAAAAAGAAAAGAATCAAATTAATATAAGCTATATGTTACGTATGTGCATAAAATAGCCCTGGAAAAAAGACAAAAGAAATTAGAAAGAATGGTTGTGTCCAAAAAGTAAAAAGTAGATAACCAAAGAATAGGAAGGCAACTTTTCATTCTATACCCTTTTGCACGTAGTATAAAATCCATGTTTAAGTATTACCTATTCAAAAAAATTGTAAATGAAAGATAAAACACATAACAAATTTCCAATTGCAAATCACTTGCAAATTACTAGTAAGCTAATGTATTAATGAAGGAGGATTTGCATTTTTTTCCCATAACCCAAAACTTCTTCTCAGATCTGATTTAAATATTATTTCAGCCATGTGAGCACTTTGAGAGGCTGAGACAGGTGAATCTCTTGAGCACAAGAGTTTGAGATCAGCCTGAGCAAGAGTGAGACTCCGTCACTCTTGTGCATTGTGGTGGGTGTATGTATTCCCAGGTACTTGGGAGGCCTTAAGGCCAGAGGATCTCTGGGCCTAGGAGTCTGAGGTTACTGTGAGTTATGACACCACAACACTCAACCCCCAAGCACAAAAAAATTCATTTTTGTGAGATAATTTTTACAACAGAGTCTAATTTTTATAAGATAATTTTTCATAACAGTATCTCACAAAAATAAATTTAAAAAAATAAGCATTTCAGGGCAGTGCCTATGGCTCAAAGGAGTAGGGTGCTGGCCCCATATGCCAGAGGTGGCAGGTTCAAACCCAGCCCTGGCCAAAAAAAAAAGTATTTCAATTTCTTCGAGATTAAAGTATGTTTTCTTTCCATTAAAACCTACAAATATTTTTAAAACAAGTATGTTAAAATTATGGAACTAAAAATTCATAAGATAAAAAAAAAATTTTTTTAACTTGGACTGCTCAATTAAGTCATATAATCCAGAAAAGGTAAAGGAAAATAACTGTCAAGTTAGACACTAAAAACATAAAACTAAGTCTTCCATTCAATAGAACTTGCCCACAAAGTTAAAAGATAGGGAACAAAATGGATTAAATACAATACACATAGAGTTAAATGTTTATCATCTAGAATATACAAAGAGCATCTTCAAATCAATATCCTCAAAAAAATTCCAGTCAAAAAATGATAAAAAAAAATGGGCGGCACCTGTGGCTCAATGGGTAGGGAGCTGGCCCCATGTACCGAGAGTGGTGGGTTCGAAGCTGGCCCCAGCCAAACTGCAACAAAAAATAGCCAGGTGTTGTGGTGGGCACCTGTTAGTCTCAGCTACTCAGGAGGCTGAGGCAAGAGAATCACCTAAGCCCAGGAGTTGGAGGTTGCTGTGAGCTGTGACGCCACAGCATTCTACCAAGGTCAATAAAGTGAGACTCTGTCTCTAAAAAAAAAGAAAATGAGTGAAGAATACAGGCAATTCACAGAACTACAAATAACCAATAAATGTATGAAAAGATGTTCAACCTCAACAGTAGTTTTATAACAAGGCACCAGCATGCTCATGTTGACAGCACATACACTGACACAAGGTACCACTATTTAGAGCCTACCAGTTTTGAAAAAATTAAAAGATCTAGCTAGTGGTTCATGCCTGTTTAGCGCTCTAGGAGGCTGAGGCAGGTAGCTTGCTTTAGCTCAGGAGGTCTAAACAAGCCTGAGCAAGATCAAGACCCTGTCTACTAAACTGAGAAAAACTAGCCAGAGTGGTGGAGTACACCTATAATCCCAGCTACTCAGAGGCTGAGGCAAGAGGATTGCTCAACCCCAAAGTTTGAGGTTGCTGTGAGCTACGATGCCATGGCACTCTACCCAGGGCAACAGAGTGAGACTTTGTCTCAAAAAATAAAATAACAGGTTAAGCGTCCACAGCACAGTCATTATGGTGCCAGCACATACACTGAGGCTGGCGGTTCAAACCTGGCCCAGGCCAGCTAAAGAACAATGACAACTGCAACAAAAAATAGCTGGGTGTTGTGGCAGGCGCCTGTAGTCCCAGCTACTTGGGAGGCTGAGGCAAGAAAATCACTTAAGCCCAGGAGTTTGAGGTTGCTGTGAGCTGTGACACCACAGCACTGTACATAGTGAGACTCTGTCTAAAAAAAAAAAAAAAAAAAAAACAAAACATTAAAAAAATAAAATAAAATAAAATAAAATGATCTGAAAATATCTAGTGTTGGCAACAGTATGAGTAAATGCCCTTTCATATATATATATATATACTGTCATTAAGAATGTAAACTGGAAGGGTGGCGCCTGTGGCTCAAGGAGTAGGGCACCGGACCCATATGCTGAAGGTCGTGGGTTCCAACCCAGCCCCAGCCAAAAACTGCAAAAAAATAAAGAAGAAGAATGTAAACTAACTAATTGGTGCTCATTTGCACCTTGAACAGGAGAACAGGACATTGCATTTGGGGTATATAACCAGTTTAACAGAACTTGATCACATGGAAAAGGAATGTAGCTGGACATCAATATTGCAGGGAAAGCCCTAAGTAGTGTCATTTTGTACCATTGCCTCAGCTCTGCAGAATATCTATACAGCCCACTAATTCTTTATAAATTGCACACATCAATATATTTACCTGAAAAGTATTGTCAACTTACATGTGAATAATTGGGTTTTTAAGGTAAAATTTAAATGCTGAAATGTTCAAGTATTGTACCATTCATTCCATGAACTGTGATAAGTGCACGTATTCTGTCAAGCTAGAGAATTTAGCGCTCACCTCAGAAAGTTAACCATGTGGCCCTTCCCAGATGATTCCTACTCATCCTTCAAAATTGCTTTTTTTCTTTAGTTTCATAATTTTGCCTGTGGTAGAAAATCAAATTATGTCACAATGTATGGAGTCTGTGTAAGTCTTTCATGTAGCAAAATAACTGAGATTCGCCCATGTATATGTAATTACTTTGTTGCTTAGTATGAGCATAGTATAGGTGAATATTGAGGGGAACCTGGGCCTTTTCTATTTTTAGATAAAGTTGCTAATGAATTATCTTACATAAGTCTGTGTATGTAATCACTGTAAAAACATGGAATTGCTGGATCAAAAAAAAAAAAAAAAGAATGTAAACTGGGATAGACTTTGAGAGAGAATTTGACAGCATGAAGTTTCTACCTATGAATTGTTTTTTGTTTGTTTGTTTGTTTTTTGAGACAAAGTTTCACTTTGTGGCTCTTGGTAGAGTACAGCGGTGTCATAGTTCACCTATGCAACCTCAAACTCTTGGGCTCAAGAGATCCTCTTTCCTCAGCCTCCTAAGTAGTTGGAACTAAAAGCACCCACCACAATGCCCGGCTATTTTTAGAGATGGTGGTCTCATTCTTGCTCAGGCTGGTCTCCAACTCCTGAGCTCAAGCAAAAATCCACCCACCTCGGCCTCTCAGAGTACTAGGCTTACAGACACGAGCCAATGCACCGGCACCTAAGAATTTTTAATTTTTTTTTAGAGACAGAGTCTCACTTTGTCACCCCTGGTAGAGTGCCATGGTGTCACAACTCACAGCAACCCCCAGCTCTTGGGCTTAGGCGATTCTCTTGCCTCAGCCTTCTGAGTAGCTGGGACTACAGGTGCCCACCACAACGCCCGGCTATTTTTTGTTACAGTTTGGCTGGGGCTGGGTTCGAACCCACCACCCTCAGTATATGGAGCCAGCACCCTACTCACTGAGCCACAGGCACCGCCCACACCTATGAAAATTTTACATGTATCTACCCTTTCACTCATCAATTCTAATTCTACTTGTAGGAACCTAATCTGCAAAAATATTTGCAAATCTACACAAAGATACACATACAAAGAAGTTCCTTGAAGATTTGTTTCTAATAAAGAAAAACTAGAAATAAATTGAACTCCCATCAACGGCAGAATTGTTAAATTATGGTAAATTCATACAACAGAATATTAATGCACTGATGCAGTTCTATACATCTTAAAATGGAAAAGTGTATCATAGGATAATATAGCTATCAATAAATATTTGTTGCCTGAATGAGTATAAATATACTTATTTATTTGAAAAAGGGGAAGAGCATGATATCTCTGTATCTAAATAAATACACATAAAAAAGATCTAGAAGGCTGCATATCAAACTTCACTGTGGTTACTCTAAAGAGAGGACTGAGATTGTGATGGAGGTTGGGTTTTAGGAGGGGGTAGGGGTTGAAGGGAAAGATCTTTACTCTCTACATTATCTGAATAGTTTACATACAATATATATTCATGCACTTCATGTATGTTAATACATGCATTTCTAATTTGAATACAACTATTTATTTTTTAAGAGACAGGGTCTTGCTTTTTTCCCAAGCTGGAATACAGTGGCTATTCATGGGCATGATCCTAGTGCACTATGGCCTCAAACTCCTGGGTCCAAGTGATCCTTTTGCCACTTTCTCCTGACTAGCTAGGACTACTAGCTCAACTTTTTCTTTCTTTTTTTTTTTTATTTTTGACAGAATCTCAATCTGTTTTCCCAGGCTAGAGTGCCATGGTATCCACCTAGCGCAGCAACCTCAAACTCCTGGCTTCAAGCAATCCTTCTGACTCAGCCTCCTAAGTAGCTGGGACCATAAGTGGCTACCATGACACCCAACTAATATTTCTATTTTTAGTAAACATGGGGTCTTGCTCTTGCTCAGGCTGGTCTTAAAACTCCTGACCTCAAGGGATCTTCCTGCCTTGGCCTCTCAGAGTGCTAGGATTACAGACATAAGCCATTGCACCAGGGCCCTGGCTCCATTTTTAATTTTAAAGAGAAAAAACTATGAAAATAAGGGAAAAAATTAGATCTCAAAGGTTCTAATCTATATTAAAGGATCAATTTGAGTAGAATCTCATTATTTAATTGGCCTTTACAAAAACCAACCTTGCAAAACATAACTTTCAGATCCCCTACCATTCTGGTCTACCTTCTCTGAATATTTATTAGCCTCCCTTTCAAAGCACCCAAAATAGAATACAATACCTGAGGTTATGATCTTGTCAGCAACTGCATACAATGAAACTAACACTTCCCATAACATAGACATTTACAATGGACACACCTAAAGTTGTTTTATAAAGTCTATTCATGAAATCCCAGAACTCTGGGAGGCCCAGACAAGTGGATCACTTGAGCTCATGAGGTCAAGATCAGCCTGAACAAGAGCAAGACCCATGTCTCTGAAAAGTAGTTTTGTGTCGGCTTGGCACCTGTAGCTCAGTGGCTAGGGAGCCAGCCACATACACCAGAGCTGGTGGGTTTGAATCCAGCTGGGCTTGCCAAACAACAATAACAACTACAACCAAAAAATAGCTGGGCATTGTGGCAGGTGCCTGTAGTCCCAGCTACTTGGGAGGCTGAGGCAAGAGGATTACTTGAGCCCAAAAGTTTGAGGAATGGCACTCTACCAGGAGCAAGTAAATGAGACTCTATTTAAAAAGAAAAAAAAAAACACACACACACAACAAAAATTAGTGTGACTATTGCATTCTCTATGTTTTAATATAAAAACTTTTTTTTTTTTTTTTTTTTTCTGAGACAGGGTCTTGCCCTGTTGCCCAGGCTAGAGAGGAGTGATCATAGCTCACTGCAAGCTCAGATTCCTGGGCTCAAGTGACCTTCCTCTCACAGCTTCCCAAGTAGCTAGGATTATGGGTGCCTGCTACAACACTCAACTAATTTTTCTAGTTTTTATAGAGACAAGGTTTCACTATGCTTGTTGCTCTAATCCCTGGCCTCTAGTGATCCTCCTGTCTCAGACTCCCAAAGTGCTGAGATCACAGGTGTGAGCCATCATACCCAGCCAACAATATTTTTCACCCAAGTCTTCAAATGAAATTGATGACAACTTTATAAATGTGTGCCACATTCGTTATATCAGGGGTCCTCAAACTACAGCCCACGAGCCACATGCGGCCTGCTGAGGACATTGGTCAGGCCCTCCGGGTGTTTTTACCACCGCTGCCTGCTATGGTGTGGTGCGCATGTGTGGAATGTATGCGGCACTCTCCGACTCCCCTCCTCTCTGTCTCTCGACTCCTCCTCTCAGTCTCCGGACTAACAGATGCACACTTGCATCACTTGTTATGACTAGCAGTGACAAATATGGAACCAGACATTGACCATCTAATTGGCCAAAAGCAGGCCCATAGTTCCCATTGAAATACTGGTAAGTTTGTTGATTTAACTTTAGTTGTTCTTCATTTTAAATATTGTATTTGTTCCCTTTTTTTTTTTTTTAATTCAAAATAAGATATGTGCAGTGTGCATAGGAATTTGTTCATAGTTGTTTTTTTTTTAAACTATAGTCTGGCCCTCCAACGGTCTGAGGGACAGTGAACTGGCCCTGGCCCCCTGTTTAAAAAGTTTGAGGACCCCTGTGTTATACAATCACAGGTTTAAATCATGGCTCACTTGTTTCCTTTCATAGTGTTTATCAAAAATAAATAAATCATGGCTCACTGTAGCATTTCTATAACAGTGCAAATTCTCTAAGGTGGAAATCACAGATCAGAGAAGATAAAGGTATTTTTTCATTTGTCAAGAACCAATGATCCACACTAAGCATTATTAAGGAGCAAATACAACTCAAGTAAGATTTTCTATGAGAACATCCTACTGACAGCAAAAAAGTAATCCTGGCCCAGCACCTGTAGCACAATGGTTACCGCACCAGCCACATACACTGAAGGTGGTGGGTTCGAACCACCTGGTTGTTTAGGCCAACTAAACAACAATGACAACTGCAGCAAAAAAATAGCCAGGTGTTGTGGTGGGTGCCTGTAGCCCCAACTACTTGGGAGGCTGATGCAAGAGAATCACTTCAGCCCAAGAATTTGAGGTTGCTGTGAGCTGTGATGCTATGGCACTCTAAGGGCAACATAGTGAGACTCTGTCTCAAAAAAAAAAAAAAGTAATACTGACCCACAAATAGTAAGGAAACATCCTTTTATCCATGTCACCACAGTAATAACCTCTGCCAAGAAGTAGGTATGCACCTCAACAGTTTTCATGGGCTTTTTAAGACCACTGTAAGAAGTAAGGTCTTGTTCCCAAAAATACTAAATTGATTGTGCAGAAATTTTAAACTATCCTTGACAATGTTCCACTCTATTAAAAGGTAATTTACAGGGTGGCTCCTGTGGCTCAGTGAGTAGGGCGTGGCCCCATATACCGAGGGTGGCAGGTTAAAACCCAGCCCTGGCCAAACTGCAACCAAAAAAATAGCTGGGCGTTGTGGCGGGTGCCTGTAGTCCCAGCTGCTCGGGAGGCTGAGGCAGAAGAATCGCAGAAGCCCAAGAGCTGGAGGTTGCTGTGAGCTGTGACGCCACAGCACTCTACCGAGGGCGGTAAAGTGAGAATCTGTCTCTACAAAAAAAAAAAAAAAAAAGGTAATTTACAGATGCATTAATTTTTTTTTTTCTTTTCTTTGCAGTTTTTGGCTGGGGCTGGGTTTGAACCCGCCACCCCCAGCATATGGGGCTGGTGCCCTACTCCTTGAGCCACAGGCACCACTGATGCATTAAATTTTTATCCAAAGTGCTTTCAAATGCATTATTTGATTCAACTTCAGAGTCCATTCCCAGATTAAAACAGTAGCAGGCATTATCCCCATTTTACAGAATGAGAAATCAGAACCAATGGTAAGTAACTCTTCCACGAATGTAATCAGTAGCAAAGGGAAACTTAATCCAGGCATTCTGATTTCCAGCTTACTGACCTACTAAGGAAAACTGCATATATTTTCTTATTTTAAAGCATTTCTCAAATTGCAGCCTATAGTAAGTATGCTCTCCATTCAGTAAGTAAAATGGTAAACTCATTTTCACAAACAGAAAAGGAGGCTGAACATGATTATGTAATTAGGAACATAGAATAGTACCTCTGTTCTCTTATGATACAGTCCCACTAATCACTGGCTTCTATGACAAGGGAGAAAAGAACCAGGAAGTAGGTAGGTGAGAGATAAACAGGTTAAAAATCTCAGGAAAATATTTATATATTCATAATGGCATCTAGTGTTTGGGTGTTTTTTTTTACATAACAATATACTATTATGACTTACCTACTTGTCTTTTCAGTCACTGTATACCTTTTCCTGTTGGAAGCAACCTACCCTATCCCCAAAACCTAAGGTAATTATTACATCTTCCTAAATGAGTCCTCAAGAACGTGCCATATGAAGGAAAATGGGCTGTCAGGCGTTTCTCCTTTCCAATAAAATGGTAATGCAA